>JACGAQ010000561.1:0-116752 GCA_014119065.1 Orius insidiosus | reverse complement strand
TCCCTGACCGGTTTAAGAGGGGGAGCCCCGGAGCGGGCAGGCTTGAGAGAGTTCCTGTCGAGGAAGGACGTTTTTCTGTCCGAGCATCCAAATATTTTATAAAGGTAAAGGTGTTGCCAGGGTGTTGGTGAAGATTTTGATCAAGTGTAAATTTATTTTATTTTTCATTAAATTTCATAACAGAGGTATTTGTTTTTTTATTTATATTATTTTTTTCCCTAAATGTTGTCCGGCCCATAAGTAGCTGGGCCCCAGCACGCCAGGCGTGACAGTTGGTAGCGAGCATCCTGTACATATTTTGTATTGTACATTTTTGTATTTAATCCACCCCTTTGTGTTTTGTGTTGTTTTAAAAAAAAAAAAAAAAAAAAAAAAGAGAAAAGAAAAAATTTTAATTTTTGTGAATAATTTGGTGTGATAATTTCGTCTTTCCATGTCTTATCTACGTTGTTATTAGCGTTAATCCTCCCATTTTTCCAGTGACCTTCATTTTGATTTTTACTTTCCCTTTCCATTATTTATTGAATTTTTTTTTAAAACGTAAATCCTGAACAAAAATTCAACTTGCGACCAAAAAAATAAATTTTCTTGGCCATACTATTCAGGAAGGGGGGATTTCGATTGACCCTGATCGCATTAACGCGGTTTTAAGCATTCCAAAACCAACCACCCCGAAGCAGGTGGCGAGTTTTCTGGGGAGCGTAAATTTTTTCGCGAGATTTATCCCCGACTTGGCGATCATTTCTCGCCCGTTGAACGCCCTAAAAAAATCAAGTGCGATATGATCTGGACAGACCAATGCCAACATGCATGGGAGTCATTAAGAAAAAGAATCACCTCCCCTCCTGTGCTCAAGACCCCAGATTTCGGTAATCGTTTTGCCGTTTTTACGGATGGGTCATCGTTAGGGATTGCAGCCTGTTTGGCGCAGCGGGAAGATGACTCATACCGACCTATTGCATACGCTTCGAGGAAGTTAAGAGGCGCTGAAGAAAACTATAGTGCCTATGAGTTGGAAACTCTGGCAGTAGTTTTCGCCTTCGACAAATTCCACATTTACCTGGAATTTGCGGAGTTCGACCTCTTCACAGACCACAAGGCCCTGACTTCAGTGATATCCATGCAAAATAAAGGGGGACGTCATGCACGAATTGCAGCTCGAATTATGAGCTACCGCTATAAAGCGCATCACATTAAGGGTGAAAAAAATTCCATAGCGGACTATCTGTCGAGGAATCCGGTGGATGCATTCGCTGAATCAGCTGAAGCAATATGTGTCCTACAGAGGATCCCCGAAGTATTTCAGGATCTTGAAGAAGCTCAGCTGGAAGATGACTCGCTTCGACCGATTATCGACCAGCTGAAATCAAATATTCCGGTCCAAAATTATTCTTTGTCCGGAAATAAACTTTATTTCAGTATTTCCCCATCCGAAAAACGAGTAGTAGTTCCAAAATCGTTCCAACATATGGTTTTCAAGTATTATCACGCCGAGCTGATCGGCTCACATCAAGGTATCGCTAGGACGCTCCACAAAATTAGGGAAACCTTTTATTTTCCCAAAATGCGTGAGTTTGTGGCAGTAAGGGTTAGAAGATGCTTGGCATGTCAACGAGCTAAACCTGAACAAAATAAGCCCAAGGGACATCTTTCCAGTTTTACCCCCACAAGACCTGGCGAGATGTTATTTGTCGATCTAGCAGGACCCCTTCCCCTCAGCAATGGTTTTAAGTACATCTTCGTGGCGGTTGACGCGTTTACAAGTTTCAGTTTTCTGTTCCCTATCCGAAATGGCAATACGTCTTCCGTTATCACGTGCCTTCGAGAAAAAATTTTTAATTATTTTGGGTTCTGGACGACCGTCATGACTGATAATCACTCGATTTTTAAGGCAAAATCGTTGCATGATTTCCTGTTTTCCCATGGGGTGAAAAAAGAGTTCCAAATTCCTTATTACCCAAATCCGAGCAAAGCCGAGAGGTGTCTGAGAAACCTAAAGCCGGCTTTAATCGCATATTTCGGCGATAACCAGACGAAGTGGTCTGCGAACCTGCCATTCTTTCAGATGGCGTTAAATACGGCTGTCAATTCCTCCACTGGTTTCACACCAGCCGAGCTTTTCTTGGGAAGAAGATTGAATACCCCATTAAACTTGGAGTGGGATGTCCCCGTCCAAGGAATCGGCCGCACGCCACAGGAAATGTGGTCGGAAGCGTTGCAAAATATTGGCCGAGCCAAGGAAAAGTATGGCAAAATTTATAATAAGAAACATGATAATGTAAAACTAAACGTCGGTGACAAGGTCCTCGTAAAAACTCATATCTTATCCGACAAGGCGAAGAAAATTTCTGCGAAGCTGTCGTACAAATTTTCAGTGCCGCATATCGTCATCTCAAAGCTTTCCGAAGTGTCGTATGAAGTTGCAAATGAGAGCGATCCCTCAAAAATTTCTAGGGTTCATATCTCTCAAGTAAAAAAGGTCCCACAGGACGTGGGAAGTTAAATTTTGTCTAAAGATAAAATGTCTATTTTTGTTCGATTTTAAATTTTAATGTTAATTTTTGTGACTAACAAAGTGTTTTGGCAACATATACCTATTACAAAAAAAAAAAAAAAAAAAAAAAAAAAAAAAAAAAAAAAAAAAAAAAAAAAAAAAAGCAGGAACCTCGCTCAACCTCAATTAATTTTTTTTTCTTTTTCCGAATTTTTTTTTCCTATAGCTTCAAAGATTTAGGTTGCTTGTCTGGCACCTCGATGGTTCGAGGATCGTCGCGCGACCGAAGAAGCTGCCAATGAAGGAACAGACGATCAATAATTTTCATCATCATTATTTTTTTTTTTTCACTACGTCTTCTAAATTTTTAAATTTTATTTTTCAAATCACTTTTGATTTTCAAAGTCATGTCAAAAAAAAAAAAAAAAGAAAATTTTTTTTGTTTTACCTCACAATTTTATTTTTTAGCCAGTTTTGGGCAAATATGTAGTTTAAACGTTCTTTGGCAACATTATGACTTCTCTATTCTCGGCCATTCTGCCCCTCTTGGGGCATAACACCTCTCGCCGTTGTTACACCCCCACTGGGTACCCGCCGCCCTAGGGGGGCGCCGTGCTGCCGCCTTCGAGAGGGGGGTGGTGTCACGGTACCCCCTGCACTGCCCACGTAACGTGGGGTAGGGTGCGGTAACGGGGCCCGCGGGGTCCCTGACCGGTTTAAGAGGGGGAGCCCCGGAGCGGGCAGGCTTGAGAGAGTTCCTGTCGAGGAAGGACGTTTTTCTGTCCGAGCATCCAAATATTTTATAAAGGTAAAAGGTGTTGCCAAGGGTGTTGGTGAAGATTTTGATCAAGTGTAAATTTATTTTATTTTTTCATTAAATTTCATAACAGAGGTATGTTGTTTTTTTTATTTATATTATTTTTCCCTAAATTGTTGTCCGGCCCATAAGTAGCTGGGCCCCAGCACGCTCAGGCGTGACAAATATTGTGCTTTGAATTGAAATTTTAAGCAACCAATAATTTATTACTCTGGATGCTGAAATTCAGAAGAAAATAGTTCACTCCCTTGTGGAGTAGTAAGCTAGTGATACTTTAAATCAAATATCATTTTTAGTACTACTTTAAGTTCAGGCGCACTACCATGTGGTCACTCTAATCCAGGGAAATAGGAAGCGAGAGTAATTGATGTTATAAATCGGCGTCCGAGTCAGCTTTTCTGAGGGCCATAAAAGTCAATTAGATCCTAAGGGTAAAGTGTAGGAGCTTTTTCTCTCCAGCTGCAAAATGCATGTCCAACAGGAGAGAGAACAGTCGGAAAACGTTAAAAATAAACAGCTTCGTAAGTAACATGCTTCCTTTCCTTAACGATAAGGACAAATAAGTTGACGGAATTTTTCGTTAAAAGAAAAAAAAGTAAATAATTTAGTAAAGGCTCGAACAATAAGTCCCATGCGAGGTGCAAAATATGTTGGTCTTTTTTTTTTCTATGCTTTGTGAGAACAGGGGACGTTCTTGGTTCCCAGTTCTCCCGAGAGATTTGATCCACCCCCGAAACGCAAGCGCCCCTTCCCAGGAGCGATGCGACTCTTCACCCTTTTCGACCAACAACCGGCCGTAGTTATTTTATTTAATGTCCTACGCTCTTTTCATAAACTAACATAATTTCTAACTACCGTCTGCTGATCTCAAGTCCATTAACGGGTTTTAAAAGTACTGGTTTGAAGAGCTTCCAACGAAAACTTCCTTAAAGAGAAGTATCTATATAGGAGGGGGAAGTATAACAGAGGGGGAAGTATAACGGAGGGGGAAGTATATGGGAGGGGAAGTATAACGGAGTGGGAAGTATAAGGGAAGGGAAGTATAAGGGAGGGGAAGTATAAGTGAGAGGAAGTTTAAGTGAGGGTAGTATAACAGAGGGTGAAGTATAAGGGAGGGGGAATATAAGGGAACGAAAGTATAACGGAAGGGGATGTATAAGGGAGGGAAGTATAAGGAGAATTTTCCAAGTTTGTTTTTTCGAAAATTTTTTAAGTTTTTTTTGTCCAAAAAAAATTTTTTTTCAAAGTGTCAAGGTAGAAATAATGGGCTCTTTGGCCTAGGGATGTGCCTCTCGTAGTGGGTAGAAGTACGAAATTTCTCCCTACTAAAAAAATTAATATAATTAAAAAGTGGCAATTTTTTTACACCAAAAAGTCTTAAAAAATATAAGGAGTAATTGGTGAAAAGGTGAAAATCGGATTAACGGTTCGGCCGCAGCGAATTTTTTAAATTTCAAACAGACATATCTCCGCCATTTTGTCAAAATTCAAAAATCGCCCTCGTTACATTCTCTTCACCGTCTAAAGAAATTTGTGTGAAAATTTGGTGAAAATCGGTTGAAAACTGTGGCCGTAAAGTGTTCCGGGAAATGCTACCGCCGGCCGGAACCACAGACAAAGTTGAGATCGGTGTAGATCCATATTCGAATTTATCCTACGGGTCTGGAAGACCCCTCCCCAAAAACCCGTCGTGGAGGGTATCACAATAACTTCTTTAAGGAAGTAAAAAAGTTGAAAACCTCTCTACAACTGCAAGAAATTTGAATCTAATCATAGCCCAATTCAATACTGTATTTCTCGATCCTCCTGGTACAGATGGATACTGGTGATTACAAAAAAGATTCTTTTTTGTAAGCTGATAATCTTTTAATGACTGTGTGGCCATTATCTATGATGTCGTAATCCGTCGATAAGCCTAAATTAACTTACCCTAATGGAAAATAAGCTCTGAATTATATGGCAGCTATATCGTTTATTTCTTAATTCATTTTTATCTGAATGGATTTTTTTGTAGCACCCTCAAACGTAGTGAATGGCCAGAGGTCTTCGTCTCGTCTTTCCGTTGAAAAACATTACGTGAACTTCAGCAATTTTAATCCTGTATTAACTGAATTACCAATTTTCAAGTTGGTAGGCAATTATTTTTGAGCAAGGGGTCCTACAAAAAGTGAAATCAAATTGGCGAGACAATCGCCAATCGCGATAACAAAATTTTTTATTTCCAAAAAGTTGAGATGCACTAATGGCCTTTAATTGCTCTTAGATGAGCATGACTTAGTTAAATAAAAAGAGAAGAGAATGTTTTGTGAATCTCGCCGAGCGGAAATAAATTAGAAAGAAAGCCCGTTCCGTTTTATGGTTTTAATAGTCGTCAGAACCCCAAGGAGGGTAATACGCAGTTGCATCGGGGCAATGAATATAAAATTAAAAGAAGGATGAAGTTGTAATGGGATAAACACGTGTGAAAAAGTGGGGTGCGCGGCGGAGCGGTCGGGGACAAGTGAAAGAGAGGACAAGTGTTAAATAAGGCGTGTAGATGCGTCACCTCGTCCCGCGCTACGTCGGGGTCGAACAAGTGCAGATGTGCAGCACATATGACACAACAACTTGTGTAAATATTTGAGACGGGGATTATTAAATAGATACAAACAAACGGGTCTCGGCTCTTTTTGTTAACAATCGGTAAGCCACCACAGCATTCACGCCCCCGTTTTCCCCCTTTGGACGCTGCATTCATTAAACGCTCTTCATGAAAGAGTTCAATATCATTTCATTGGTATACTTTACAGCGGTAGTAGAAGGAAAAACCTGAAGTGGAAAAAGATATCAGTCAAAATTCACTTGCCACAACGGTTGCTTAAAACGAAACAAAGATTTGATGAGGATCGAATCAAAATCGGCAGGACACCGAACATCTCAGAGAAATCTATAATGGGGTATCACGACTCGTTTTGACTACGCCGGCTCTGGGATCATTCCAATGCATCGGTGAACTTGCGCTCCACTTCCAAGCTTGAATTGAAACGGCTCGAGAAACGGGCTCATAACCTTTAGATTTTCTCACGTTAACGACTAGCCGCCCGTTCCAGTTCTAAGCGACTTTCCGTCGAGTGCTGGGGGTGGGGGAGCTACTCTTGCATTCGGGTGAGCTAAAACTCTGCTAGTTAAGGTATTAAGCCAATTGCCACTGTCTGTATTTCCACCTTCATTGCACCAGCGACTCAAGATGTTCTTGGGATCTATTCATCTAGCGTTTCTCATAGTAATCCAAATGCGCGAACGTGGTCGAGAATACGCTACTCGCTAGTAGCAGACCCTGACTTTCAGACGCCTCTATAAAAATTCGGAAGATGGAGAAGTTGACGCAAAATTGGCGACTTCATTCGGAGAGGCAACGGTTCATTAGATACTTTCTTTTAATTATTACTTTTTAAAATTATTCTGAGAAAAAGAGAATTTGAAAAGTTTGTGCTCTATCCAGCGAACGTAAAAGTGAAACAAGCTTGGTATTTTGAGATTAATTTGAAATCTGAGTACGGTCTAATGAAATAATTTTGAACAGAAGTTAAGAACAGATGATTGTGTGACTATCAGAGGGTGTGTTAAGAAAAGTCAGTGGAGGCAAAAGGAGCGAGAAAGAGAGGAGAAGGTAAGAGCGAGCGAGAGAGTTCGATTTTCATTTGTAATCTAATTTGTCCCCTTGGCGAGCTTGTGTTTAACTCATTAGCGGAGCAAACAGTGAAGAGGGAGAGCAGCGGGGGAGGCGAGGAAAGAACGGTAACGGCGGGGTGGGGAGAAGGGAGAGAACCTTAGTTGGGGCCCCTCGCTTTAGTCTTGTCCCCTTAGACAAATATTAGCATTCCGACCCTTCTACAGGCATCCTACAATTATGGCAACCTTCATTTACTTTTGGCCCGAGGTGATGTTTTTGTCGCAACTACAGACTTGAGAGAGATGGAACTGAAGAGAAGAGAAAAGGGAGAGAGAGAACTAGAAAGCGTTTCGACCTTTGTCCATACCAACCTCTTTTAGACCACGTCTGACAGATACAAAATTTTCTAAAAGAGAGGTTGTTAATTAAATGGAAGTTGGTCTGAAGACGGAATAATTTTTCATCCCTAATAATGCAACAACTAAAATTTAATATCAAGAAGTTGAAAATGATAGTCCTCGCCAGCCACACGTAATTTGGTGAAGATCGTGATCGTGGAAAAAACTGGCAAAAGGCAGACGGACTCAGACCGGTGAAGATCACTAATCAACGGGATCTGGAAGACCCTTTTCAATGACCCTATTGCTTCTTAATAACTTCCCTTTGAGGAATTAAAAAGTAAATTGTAATATGCACGCTAAATGGGAAGGTAAATTTATAGATATGAGATACTGAACAGGGAGGATATCTTAAACAAAAACCCCGGGCCGAAGTCACATATGCGTGAAGTCAATCACAAAATTGAAAAAGGGGGAAGGAATGAGAGGAGGACGCCCCGGACTGGTACCGGGAAAGGAGGGGGCGCTCACCCACTCGGCTCAATATTGTGATTAGAAATCCCACTTTAATTATTTCAAGTGGTTTTCGATATTCCCTTAAGTTCCAGTAATTACCGGATAAGTGTTATAGGAGAGTGAGCGTTTTGTCGACATTTTTTTTAGGAGGCGACCCTCAAACTCCCTGCCACCTGTCAGGCTCCGTAATAATAATAAACCCTTCTTGTCCTCATTTCAGTTTTGACCTACATCCTGTACATCTCGTTACATCGAATTGAATACTATTTTTACTCCAGCATCTTTAAGGATGTTTAAGTCGCGAAAAAAGCATTTGGCATGTCTTTTTACCAACTCAGAATGGATTATTCAAGACCTACTTTTAAAATCTTTCGTGGGCATAACAATAGCGTGGAACTATGAAAAGAAGATAATTAATAAAGATTATATTTATTTATTAATAAATATTGCACTTACAAAATTTTTCACATATGGTAAATTATGCTACTGTAGATTTCTTTTATTCGAAATCTAGCTATTGTAATTTATTATTTTGTATTGTCTTGGTTTGTGTATTAGAACTAAATGAGCCTAGATAAATTGATGAGAATTTAAAGAAGGAAGGTGCGTAAGGAACATCATCCAGAGAAAGATCTCAACACGATCAGCCAATTTTTTCTTATTGTAACTTTACCTAAGATTGGGGACTACAGTGCTCCCACTAGTGAAATATCCAAGAAGAGGGTGTACGAAGGGGTGCGAATCTTTTATCCGCACCTTTGGGCATAATGAAAAAATAGTCACTTCCTAAATTGTTTACATTTTTTGCGTTCTTTCTCGTAGTCAAGCCGTCCGCCCGAAACTGTGGGTAGATTTTGAAGTCTCTTTTCGGTGCGAGTTCCGCTTTCCCCCAAGGATAATTCCGTTTGTCGCCGACGTACCAACGCCAAAGGAGCTCCCCGAAGAAAACGGCCATAGCGCAAGTGAAACCGGACAAAACGACCGCGTATGTCATGAGAAGGTCCGTATTCTTTAGTTTTCTCTCTTTGTTTCCCAAGTTAAGAGGGCAGACTGTGCTGTCTGGAAGGCTAAGTCCCATAGCGTGTTTGATGATCCCGGATTCGACGAATCGCCTTATTCTGAAGAAAATAATGACTTATGGATCTTTTAGAATTTATCATAGTTACGTTGGGTCAAACAATGCGGGTAGATCACTGTTGTTTTGATATGCGAAAGCCATAGAGCGCACAAGGAAACTTTTTTCCGTAAGGACAAACGAACATCGCTTACTTTCTTCCTTTTCTTTAGAAGCCTTTTGTTTGTAATCGTTGTACATAAGCCTCGTCACTGTATACCAGTCGTCCAAAAAGAGCCAATCTATAAAACTCTCGTTTAAAAGAAAAAGTTAAACTTTTATAAACCTTTCAAAAGCCATTGGCTTATTTCAGATTCACTTTTTGTGTCGATATAACGTGCTTTTCCAACAGCTTGGCTTTTCCTCAGAACATTCAATTCAACATCGTCTCCCTAGAAATGAAAGCGATTCAAGAACAGGAAAAGGTTGCGTTAAAATACCTTAATCGCTTCCTGAACAACTCCGCCTCTTATAGCGAACCATTTATTATTTCCTTTGGCGACGTCACTGATCTCTTTTATGGGCAACGACGGTAGCGAAAGTGTGAGAAAAGCGGTCAAGTTCGCCGTGTAAAACGCGGTCAAAATAAGAATAAATATCCACCATGTTGCAAACAACATACGTGCGGAATCTAAAAGAATATTAGATCAAGTCGTTAGTGCCTCTTTTTTACCTGTGACCGGGTTTAAAGTCGATCCTTGTTTCATGAGAGCGCCGTATACAAACCATATGCAAGATGGGAGAGGATATACTTGGGAAAATTCGTCAGGGCACAGTTTCATCCTGAGCCACATCACTCCATACATGATCGGACCGACTGCGACGACCGAAAGCAATATCAAAATCCAAACCTTAAATTGATTATTTTTAAAATCGAACCCTATTTAAATACATACAGCTTCATCAAATGGAGCCAAAAGTCCGCTTCCGTTGTTATAGTCGTCGGGTCTTTTCATCAAAACGTAATACGGTGCTTGGAAGAGTTGCATTCCCCATTTGATATATTGATGTGTCTCTGGTATTACCGGAATGAATCCTACTAACATGTCCGCCTCCTAGAAATATCTTACATTAATAATAGTGGATTTTTAATATAAACATTACCATAGAGACTAATTTCGCAAGGGCACCATTCTCATTGTCACCGACAACAGGGGTACGGAGGTCACTTCGTAGTTGAACCCATACTTTTCCTGGAGAGTCCGTATCACTTCGAAAGCTATTCCAGTCCCTTCGAATCTTTTTTTACCGCTCCCTTTCGTCACACCGCTTAAAGGAGGGTCGTCCTACGACAAAATTTATTCCAGTAGGTGTAGGCAACCCGTCATCCGAAACGAAAATGACACTTACGAATGTTAGCATCCTGATGGTTCTTCCTTTCAACGCCAACCTATTTTCCACAGTTATGTTTTTAAGTTCGCAATCGAATTGACTCGAAATTGTGTCTGAAAACAGGCAAACGTTTACCAATAATGAGTTCATCTAAGTCATATTTCTAACAGTATAGTTAACAGAGGAATAATACCAATACTTACTGTTGGGATCGAAATTCGAGCAAAGTTTGACGAGAAGTACGCTGACGAATGCATTGTATGTCATTGCCATGGCTAATTTTTAGGGGGAAAAATTTTTCGTTTATCATGAATGAAGTCGCACGGTTGGCGTCGCTAAGTGAACTGTTTCAAAATATGACGGAATAATCGAAAGCGCTCTTTATCAGGCGCTCGTTAAAAGGGGCGCTAATCCGTTTCGATGGCTCTCCGTGACTCGTTCCGTCCATCGAAAATCAATCGGGCGGCACTGGCCTGGAGGAGGTGGAGGGAGGGATTAAACAAAACATATTTACCAACCTTGACCACTTCAAAGGGACTCCCGAGAAATTGGCTATTTATAAAATACAGAAAACAAACATGACCTAAGTTAAACTACGTCGGAACATCAAAGTTATTACCTCCAGGCTGAAAAGTGATAAGTCACCGAAGAAGAAAACCATCAACTTGACTATTTTTTAGAATTGAAATAACTTCTTTAACCCTTTCGACACCGCGTCTGAAGTAGCACTTTTCCCCTCTCTTTGCCCCTCACTTCTCCAAGACCGCTCCCAGCGCCCAGCAAAGCACAGAAAGCGACGAGTGATGCGATCATCACGTAGTTCATTTCTTCCCCACCAGATTGCCAATTTTTGCATGTCGCTAGAGCCACGGGAAGCGAAGGTATTAAATTTTTTAGAGAGGCTTCCCGCTGGCGCCGCTGGGCAACTAAAGTCGCCTGCGGTCTCTAAACGAAAAACGCGAATGGCAACTATAGTCGCCTGCGGTCTCGAAAGGGTTAAGGAAGTTAAAATGATAAAAGCCTGGTATTAACAAAATATTATATAGAACGCTACTGAAAGTTAATGGACTTCAACATTTTATTCATTTTTGTTTTCATGCTATTATTGATAAATTCTTTGTAGTTTGAGCTGAAGAAGGCCAAGAGCGTAAAAACACCGTGCTATAAATCCATAAATCATTTAAAAAGAAACATTCAGCATTTCAGTAATCGCGTGATATTTTGGATTGATTTCCTCTTATCAGATTCATGATGAACTAGGGAGAAGCGCAAAGAAGCCATCGATTATATCATTCGAGAATAACCTGATGTTCAGCGGGCTAATTTTCGATGGGAGAAGGACAAAGTTGTCCATAAAACGTCGCTTAGTTTAATGAACTGATTATGCTTTAGATCACTAATAGCACTTCATAAAAAATCATCAAGTCCCTACAATCCAAGCTGAAGAGAATTGAGGCGCTCCGGGTACGAAGGGCGAACTCGACATCGGACAAATTTTTTTTAACTTCCTTAAAGAAGTTATTGTGATACCCTCGACGTCGGGTTTTTGGGGAAGGGTCTTCAGTTTTTTTTTCATTTTCAGATTCTAGACCTCTTGGTGAATACACCCTATAATTTATATGTTGAGTTCGCTATTTTTTCCCCTTTAAATGCGTAAAAACCGAAACTTTAAAATGCGAATATCTCGAAACTACGTTTTGTTGAGTTCGCCCTTCGTACCCGTAGTAATTTTTCTCTTAGTATTTTTTTCCAACCTGATTGCTGGGGGAGATGGAAGCATTGAGAAGGGAGTCAGTGATCGCTCGCCTGGTAGCTCAAAGCTTTCGACAGTCACGGATTGAGGATTCCAAAACTTACTAAAATATTTAATTAATAAATTAAAATCACATTGCAATATTTTGCATTCCCGAATGACTTGTTAGATTGTCGAGTCAAGCTGTTTTAGGTTGTGAACTAATAATTAAACCGCGTTTACGTTCCGCTGTTTGTCTTTATTATCAGATAATTTCGAAGCTACGCGAATATAAAATACAGATCGGTCGGTAAAAGCGAGGGGCACGGCCGTGGCAAAGGGTGAGCGGGTGGAGAGGGAGAAAGATATTTGTAGCCGAGTTTTTGAATTATGTCCTGAACTCCTAACGAATCTGAGGGGCGCTAATCCACCCTCCCTTCACCCAACTCCCAAGCATTCAAGCCCATTATTATTTTTTTATTTTCCATTAATTATAATGTAAAAGAAGTAAAGTGTTTGGAAAAAAAATAAAAAACCATCGAAACTTTATAGAATATTTTATAGGAAAACGGTCCTTGTGAAATCAACCTTACATCAATTTATTAGCTCCTTTTTATTGGGTTCATCTATAGATAAATGGAAAAACCATTTCCACATCATAAATCCCCACCCCCCGGAGAATCGCAGGCCAATTTTTTTCCAAGATGACATCGAGTAAAAAACGCTTCTTACCACAACAGTTGGATTTGAGTTTGCTCACTCGAAACGCTTTAGGTAAAACTTTTGCAGACACCTTTTAGAGTAAAGTCGACGAAAACTTCTCGTGCTTGACGAAAAGTGAAATAACTAGGCCAAGGTTTTATTAAAGGACTTTGTTCAGGAAAAAGAATGGAAACCTCTCGCAGCCAGAACAGGAAAAAGAAAATATTTTTTCAACTCCTTAACTCAGTAAGCAGAATCAAGGAGGCTATAAATATTTGGAAAAAAGTGTTTATGTGCATGTAATGAAATTTTTTATAAATAGAATAATGAAGGAAAGTTTTTAGATTCATTGGAGGGTTAAGAGGTGACGGCATTGTTGTAATTAAAAGCTGAAGAAATGAAACGAGGAGTTTCGTAGGTGAGACGGAAGCTAAAATGAAGTCCGAACTGCAGGTGGTCTTATTTTATATTTTACGACCCCCTTTCTCAAGATTCTCATACTCTTAATGAAACTAACACTTCCTTCTTAATTTTAATTAACTAAAGAATTTTCATCCTTTTCTTTTCTCGTTAATTTATTTCGAGGGGGGTGAGCTGGTCCGGGTTTCCTCGTTCCAATTGGAGACTTGGCCTCCGCCCTCCGCTCTCGGCAATGGCAGGGGGTTATTTTAAAACTTAAACAATGTACAGGATAATTCATTGCCATTCCGGCAGAGGGTGATTCAGTTCCCTTAACTATTTCGACCGTCGAGAAGAGACGAAACTTTCTCGTTCCACTTGTTTGTTTTCTTTTCCATTCTGTTTATTTTTACAATCAGCCCCAGCTATTTTTTTTATTCGACTCAGAATTTCAGCAATGCTTTCTCTGCTTCCCTTGAGACCCCGTTTCGGAGGCGTTTTCCCATTACAAATAAATTCTCGATATGCCCATGATCGTACGTTGAAAATTGACAACTATTTTGTAAAGATTTGATGATCAGACTAAAAATGCGGACGAGAGGGATACCATGTACTGTACCATTTTAAGCATTAAAGACCCTAAAAACTCATTTAAAATAGGGCAAAGTCTTACATTCATGTAAAAATCTAATTTACCATCAAACACAAGACCTCCGCTTTGTATGAACTCTTGAAACTTAATAAGCACGAACACTTATCAGACCTGTGTCAATACGGCCCGCGATCGCAATTTGTCACTAACCAGTTTTATTTTAATGTTATAAAATAAAAAAATATAAAAAATAATAAAATATAAATTTAGTTTTTCCTTTTGCGTGGGTACATAAGTGATTTCTAGGGCCCGAGCGCGCCTATCCAAACGAGAGATCTATCTGACAGTAACGCCATCTTTTACCAAGAAGCGGAAACACCCTTAATTTCTGTTAAAGATAAGTGAGGGCTGTGGTTTGTAAACCAGCTATCACAAATTTTTTTCAAACTCGAGGTTTCAATCGATTCCGATTCATCAACAGCATTCTTTTGATACAAATATTCGTTTAGTGTCAATACCCGGTAAATGCACTTTTTTTAAAGGGTAAAACACCGATTTATTTTCAAAAACTCTCCAAGGCTTCTTAGTTCCAAAACCTACCTCCGTTTCAGCCAATGAGAGCGCTGTATTCTCGATGATAAACAGTGATAACTGATAGTTTATTACCTCATGTGCATTGCTAAGCGTTCTCATGTGTTTTGTTTTGTTGTTCTACGAACTTGTAAAGTGTGATTAATTTAAAATGGAGGAGGAAACGACGCATTAGCAATAGCAAATGGAGCTGCTTTGAGTATGACAAAAGAGAAGGAAAAGCTCACCGACGTTGATCCTGGAAAAATTTCTCCAGGAGTCAAAATATCTAAACCAAAATTAGATAATGTTCAAAAACTGTGAAGAGGCCACTTTGGCGCAAAGTGGCAGGAAACGACGGCCTCGATTTTTACAAAAGGGATTCTAAGGCAAGAGAGGCAAGAGTTACTAGTTTTTTTTTGGGCAACCAACTACTGGGTTATGCTGCCCTAAATACACAACAAAAAAACCCGCATAAAAGTCTGGGGGTGTGGTGTTCCCATCGGGCGACGAGCACCCTGCCAGCCAGCCGACAGCCACCGCCGAGCCGGGGGACCCATTGATTCCCAAACAGACAGAAATGCCTACTTTCTATGGATTCCTGGCCATTGTGGGATAACCGGAAATGAACAAGGAGATCTTGCTGCCAAAGCCGCTGCCACTGGTGGCATTGATGTGTCACATGTTTTTTACAGGGACCTGGTGGCATTGTTTAAAGACAGGGTTACCTTATGCTGGCAGAGAGAGTGGGAAAATGTTAGGGAAAATAAGCTGAGGGAGATTAAGTCCGAGACAAATATGGTCCACATCATGCAGAGTTAATAGAAGGGAAGAAGGCTCGCCTTAGAATTGGACATTGTAGATTTAGTAAGAGCCATTTGATGAGCCGGGATCCCCCGCCTTTATGCCAAACTTGCGATGAGGAGGAAACCACCGTCAGGCATGTCCTGGCGGAATGCCGTAGACTTGACACCCTGCGGGATCTCTATCTGGGGACATCGTCCCTGTGGGAGATTTTGAAAGATAAAGAGGAGTCGGTTGGGAGGTAGTTGAATTTTTTGAGTGTCGCCGGATTGACGCATAAAATTTGATTCCAAAGTGAGGAAAGAGTTTTAGAACGAAGAAGGGGAGGACTTTGATGCTCTTTGTGAACAACTTGAGAACGAGGAAACTAATTTAGTTGTTTAAAAATCAAGAAATTTAATTTAAAAAGAAATTTTTGTTTTCCATTTCTATTCGTTTTACTTCCAGAAAAAAAAATTGTATTGTAAGTTTAGTTTCAAATACAGCAAAATCCAGTCCTCTTAGCATCAAACCCAGCTAAAATCCACCTTTTTTTTGTTAGATGGTCATGAATAATCCAGGAAAAAAGATGCTTTGCTGAGCTTTTTTTTACATATTTTATTGTTTATGGGCCGACATTGTAGCTGTAGGCCTCCTGTACTTTGTGCTAATTCGAGGCAAAGTACTTCAATGGGTCAATTCCAAGTTCCCAGACGGAGAATTTACTTTTTACAAGATAAAGCGCATTGTCACGCCTCCAAAGTAACGAAACAGGGATTAGCCGATATGGGGTGGAAAGTTTTGGAGTGGCCATCATGCTCCCCAGACCTCAATCCCATTGAAAATAATTATTGTTTATAAAAATGGAGCAACGATACCGACAAGGACTTAGGAAGCCATTCAGAAAGCTGCGAAAACTCTTAACGAGAGTAGGCTTGATTTCTTAAAAATCTTCGCACTTCTATGAATAGATGATTAGAATCGAAGGGAGATATATGTATAATTGATTATTAATTACCTTTTTTTCTCAATTTTTTAAAATTATTAGGCTGTACAAAAAAACTTGGCCAACTATACAATCACTAATTTTCTCTTTAAAATTATTAAAAATTTGTTACTTGATTTAGTTATGAACTAACCTATTTATACAAATTTTTGTGCCGAAATCAATTGATTAAAATAAAGAAAAATGGTGTACAAAAAAGCTTGGCCAGGAGTGTAATGTTAATCTAGAAAAAAATGACAATTTTAATATTCTATAAGAAAAATAAATATTTCATAAGAAAAGTCCTTGTGAACAGTAATGTGGTTGTCTTAAACAAATTATATTTTTGTCTTCATTGAACAATAAGCTTACAACTAATATATAGTGGACAAGCTAATAAGCTAAGTCTAATCGTGACTGATGAAGTACCCAGTCACAATCATGAAGCCGTCTTGTCAACTTCCAAGAGAAGGGATTTCAAAATCTCTTCTGGAGGGTCATTCCTACAGGGAAATTGCAAAAAGTATAACTGCTCCATTGGTTTAATAACTACAATTAAAAAAGCCTCAAGTGTGTCCCTTAGCCCTATTTTTAAAAAAATGGACCAAAAATAAACTTTGGGAGGCCAGAAAACGGTTGATTATAAGGTCTATTCGACATGGAGAGTTCGATAATGCTGTTCAAATACAACGCAGCACAAGAGAAATCTACGGTTTGAAGAAGAAGTCTGCGTAAAGCGGAATTAAAAGCTAGTGGTAAAGTAAAAAAACCTTTACTGACAAAGCGCCACATCATGGTCGAATGGGACTGCATCTCTCCAGAACAATGCCAAAACCTTGTGTGAGTCACTGTATGTAAGAGCTGCACAACCCGTTTTTTCCTGTCATCGTGGTTTGGCCGTTTCCGAAGGGGAAGACGATGGAAGGTACGAGTTGAAGGTAAGTAAACTACGAGTGGGATGCGAGAGAATAATCTGCCACGTCGTCGTAGGATTCTAGTTGAGTGAAGTGTGAGCCTGAAAAAAAAAGAAAGAAAAAAAAAACAATTTACTAGCCAACAATTTACGGAGTCGTTACAAGCCAACGCCTCCCTGTTAAAAAGAATTTTTAGAATGAAGCATCATAACAACTAGTCCATAGACCCAACTTTTTTAAACGAGAATTTTGGGAGTAGGTAGACACCAAAATTAAATTTAGTAGACGCGAATGTTCCTCGAAGATGTTAAGGATTTATATTTTAGTTTCTATATTAGTTATTAAATAATAGACATTTTGTAAAAGGCTGTATATTAATGAACGCTTGCACTATCTGTGAGCGATGTTGAGAACCTGCTCAGCGTCCCTAGTACAATAGGAAACCGGGCGAGTTCGGTAGAAGAAATTATATACCATCTGGATTGCAGTCTCCCGCAAAATTTTCCAAGCTTTGTCCACATCTGCAAATATTTGCGTCGCACACGTTCGCCGCAAGTATTTGCGT
This sequence comes from Orius insidiosus, assembly GCA_014119065.1. NCBI lineage: Eukaryota > Metazoa > Arthropoda > Insecta > Hemiptera > Anthocoridae > Orius > Orius insidiosus. The sequence goes on along the minus strand of JACGAQ010000561.1, from coordinate 99,247 downwards.
CGCAATCAAAAATGTTACCACGTAAAAAACGTATTGAAGTGGTGAACAGGGTGGTTTACCTGGGTTTTGCTTTCACTCACGGGTCTACTCTTGGAGCATGCCAAGTGGGCAGAAACCAAAGCCAAAGCAGCAGCCATCAATGTTCACCACATAATAGAGAAATTTCAGATTTCAAACAGAGAATCCTGGATCCGTCTGTATAACTCGATTGTATCAGGTATAATATATGAGATATATACTAACACTCACTACACATACTAACTTTATTAAGAGGCTCCAAGTGCAACTTTTTAAGAGAGTTCTGCTATTGTCGAGAAGTACCCCAAATTGTTACATACGATACGAACTGAGTTTACCTCACCCCAAAGTATCCGCCCTGAAAAGAAAATTAATTTTTTGGAAAAAGTTGCTAGGATGGAGGAAAATAGATACCCCAGAGCGATCTATGATCGTCTGATCAAACTTGAACGCTCGGGTTTTAACTTTCATTGGTTTACATCCCTAAAAGAGGAACTTCAGTCATCTGGAGGATCAGAACTGTGGGATGCGCAGGATGAAGTCCTTGTCAATTTATCAATGGGGGATCTTTTTGAGAAATATGAAGGATTTTTAGTTGGTTGTGACCAAGAGAGGATTGAAGAGTCTTCTTACAGTGCGCTGTATCCCCTTCTGACCAGAGATGAAAAGGATATCGATTTTGAGGCACCCCTTCGAATCAAACGATTTCTCTACCAGGTAAAAATGGCATCAGATAAGTGTACGGCAGAAGATCGCCGACAGGAGGCACCAGTTGACAAGAGGAACGTAAGAATAACTGTATTGTAGATTGGATAAAAGCAGTGACCCCGGAAACTATATCCAGAAAAACCAAATATGGGGAATAAATGTCAAGGTGTCCAACGGGGAGAATTGGGTTCCACTAATACCGAGGTACTAAGGAAAAAATGCTCGAACACTGCCATGATAGTCTATGGGCAGGACACCCGGGAATCGAAGGGACTTTAAATCACTCAAGAGATTAGGCTACTGGCCAAAAATGAAGGAATCAGTGATCCAATATGTAAAAACATGTATGGACTGCCAAAAAAGAAATTAGACGCGCCCTACAAAAAACCAACGATAGCCAACCGAGTACTCGAAATAGTAGGCCTAGAATTGTAGGACCTTACTAGATTATCGTAGTGATACAAAATATCTCCTAACGGTCGTAGACCATTTTCGAAATATGCAGAAGCATATAATTACGTCACGGATACAGAAACAGTAATAAGGACGTTATTTGAAAAATTTTTCTTAATACACGGCATCCAGAAACCCTCGTAACAGATAGGGGAACCAATTTTATGTCAATAAAATTCCGCCAATTCTGTGAAAAACAGGGAATAAAGAAAATAAATACAACAAGTTATCACCCCCAAGGAAACGGTGGACAGAACGTTTTCACAAAACAATCGAAGACATAATCGCAAGGATTTCAAAGAGGCAAGGGAAAGATGGGAAAAAGTCCTTCCGTACGCCTTAAATGCTTACCGGAATAACATTCACTCAAGCACGGGTCACACGCCAAATTTCTTATTTTTCGGTAGAGAACTGAACAACCCAGACCTTAAATGAGAATAAAATGAAAAAAGGAATTGAGGCACTTGGACGTATCTGTCTTTCCCTATTGGCCAAATTCACGAAATGTAAACACAAAGAGCGTCGAAAATGTTTCAAATTGGTCGTCAAAAAATTCAAAAATTGATGGGGTTGCAATCCGAAGCCCCTTCAGGGACATTCAGGAATACGCAAAGATAGGGAGAAAATCTGCGCTGTCTTTCCCAATTGGCCAAATTCACGAAATGTGATAAACACAAAAGAGCGTCGAAAATGTTCAAATTGGTCGTCAAAAAATTCAAAATTGATGGGGTTGCAATCCGAAGCCCCTTCAGGGACATTCAGGAATACGCAAAGATAGGGAGAAAATCTGCGGAAGAGACTCTAGAACGAGAATGGGAAAGACGTACGAGATACGCAAACAAGAGGAAAGTCTTAAGAGAACTAGACGAGGGAGACCTAGTCTTTGTAAAAGAAACACCCCAACAAGGAATAACGAATAAGTTTGGGCCAAAATGGATGGTCCTTGGACAATTAAAAAGAGATTGAACAATGTCAACTACATCATCAAGATACCACCGGCAAAGAGCACGTAACCCATATAAATCGGATGAAGAAAGCGCTATTCAGAGAAACTAAAACCTCAAATAAGGACACGCCACCTTCAAGTGATACAGAGCTGTCCCTTAGTGAAATGTTCTGGGAAACTGAAAATAGAGCGAAAACCACGAAGAATACTTCAAAAGAAAATACGACTACGGAAAAATCAAGCAGCGAAGGAGAAATGTATCTCTCGCCAGATAACGACACTGACGGCCATGAAGACGAGATGAACAACGACGTCCACGCACGGGTACCAACTCCGGAAGAAGAAACAACGAACAAAGATACCCTTAGACCGAGAAAAATAAAGAATTATAAGAATTTAACAAGGGAAATAAATATAAATGGTCTAATGGTGATAAATGAAAATTTCGGATGGACCTGTCATTCGAAAATGCGACTTCTGTAACGAATACAAACGAAACGTGACGCAATGTGTCGACGGAAAGCGATGCGGGCTTTGCATCGCCAGGTATACCAAAAAAGAGCCGAACAGATAGATCACTAAACGAATGGACAGACAACAGAAGAAGACCGAATTTCGGTAAGGATCCCTCAGAAAAAGAGGAAAAAGACAACAAAAACCAACATTAAGAAAAAAAAAAATATATACAGGGTGTCCGGAAACACATGGCAAGCGTCTGGGAGAGCGTTAAAAAGTGGTTTTACGAAAAAAAGTTAAATGTAAACCCCCCTTAATTTAAATCAAAGAATTTGATGGTGTAGTTTAAAATCCGCCTGGATATACATGGTGTCCCAGACACAAACCTAACTTCGTTATTCAATGAGAAACCCCTATTTTTTATTTCAGATTCGTAATCTACGCAAAATTCAAGTAGATTTGAGTACTCATATGACAATTTTGGACAACTTTTAAAAAATGTCAAAATTTAGCGTTTTTTGCGCTAAAATCCGTTAAAATTGACCTAGGAGACTCGTTTTTTTAATTTTTATTTTTTCCCGAAGAATCTAACTGTCTCAAATTTGAGCATCTTCGCATTCAGCATCACGAGATTTCGTCGCTAATGGCCTTTTTTTCAAGTTAGAACCCAAATTTTAGTTCAGAAATGAAAATTAGCACTTGTTGAAAGGAATTTTTCTTCGGACCACAAATTTTGAAAGAGCTACAGCGTCTTTTGTGTTTATGCATCAAAAATTAAAATTCCGTCAAAATCGCTAATTTCCATTTGAAGTATGGAATTTGGAGTTAAACTTGAAAAAAGGCCTTTAGCGACGAAATCTCGTGATGCTGAATGCGAAGATGCTCAAATTTGAGACAGTTGGATTCTTCGGGAAAAAATAAGTGGAATTAAAAAAAAACGAGTCTCCTAGGTCAATTTTAACGGATTTTAGCGCAAAAACGCTAAATTTTGACATTTTTTAAAAGTTGTCCAAAATTGTCATATGAGTACTCAAATCTACTTGAAATTTTGCGTAGATTGCGAAACTGAAATAAAAATAGGGGTTCTCATTTGAAATAACGAAGTTAGGTTGTGTCTGGGACACCCTGTATATCCAGGCGGATTTTAAACTACACCATCAAATTCTTTGATTTAAATTAAGGGGGGTTTACATTTAACTTTTTTTCGTAAAACCACTTTTTAACGCTCTCCCAGACGCTTGCCATGTGTTTCCGGACACCCTGTATATATAAAAATAATTTAGGAGAGTATGACGTAAAGACTAAACCCCGTGATAAGATGATAACGTACCATAACCTATGTAAACAAAAGAACCAAAGACGTGAAACTTCAAGACAAAATGGATAATGATAAAAGTACCCGAATTAGAGAATTGGAATTATTGATTCGTCTCACCGATAAATGTGTACAAGAGGCCGAAAAGAAAGTGACAAAGTTAAACGAAAGATTACACCTGAAAGAGTTAACCTCGGTTCTAGACAGCCTATCAGAAGCCCGCTCGACATTGGGTGAGTCGCAAGTTATACCTAAAGCTACATCTCAAAACCCAAAAGAAAGAAAAAAAAAAAAAGGAGGAGCCAACGCGAAGAAAGTCGGTCACCCTAGGAACTGTCATTATTTCCCCAGCGGGAGTTCAACTGAAACATCACTCGAAAATATAAGAACGGAGACAGTGATACCACCGATACTATCGCCCATTAGAGAAACCCAGGAACAGACAAACGTTCTTCCCGCTTTCCGGTATCTACAGCCACAAACACCCTTACGAACATCCAACTCGAGCTGGTGGGCTCCAGAAAGAGAAATACCCACTCATTTGCTAAGACCGGGAATATGTGCAGCCTGCGGGAAAGAAAAAACCTAAGTCCATCGAAATCGATGCGAACCCTGCAAACGAACAGCATCCAGAGACACCGCAACAATTGGGGACTGCCAACATCAAAGTTGGGAAGAAAACTGGTCGTGTAGGGTATGCAGACATAAACGAGTATGGAGGCTGAATCAAAATAGAAAATGAAATTATTAAATCCATTTTTTTTTTTTTAAATCGAAAATCAACTTTCTAGGAACGCATATTGTTTTATATGCAGGAAAAAAAAACTCCGAATTCTGTCGTGTTCCGGAGAAAGCGAGAATTCAATGCTACATGCAAAAAAACATTTACATACCGCCAGGTAATCGGTGTTGCAAAACCCATTTCCTAAATAAACGGTTTATGATTCAGAACTCAACAAAATCGTTAGTTTCTGCAATCATTCCTTTATGGCAAGGTCAGAGTTAGAAAAACTTCTAAATTGTTTAACAGTGGAGGCTCAATTGCCTTCATCGAAAGAAAGTAAGCTGAAAAGGTGCCCTAAAAAAATAGAAATGCTCACTGGGTTTCCAATCGAGAATGTTGATCTATTGCCGATATGCTTGCTTCAATCCGCAATAGTGTCAACAGGACAACCTTCGAGGCGTTAGTAACTTTTCTTTAAAACTCCGCAGCGGAAATTCTAATAACCTAATAAGTGGAATTTTAGAGCTCAAAAATGAGCAATTAGTCTCTGAATATTGTGAAAGTGTAATAAATAGTTTCGAAAAGGACATCCTTCCTTTCCAATTTGGGATCAACACGGTCACAAGAGAAGACCTAATACTAAATCACACCACGGATATCGCCAAAGCACTTTACAACGTGCAAGACAATTTGGTATTGGTTTGTGACGGTACTTACGCGAGGCACCAAAAAAGTTCGAATAATGCTTACCAGAGGAAGTCTTATTCTGGGCAAAAAAAGGTGCCACTCTGCAAGCCATTCACAATTTGTACAACAGATGGATTCATTGTGGACATGGCTGGCCCTTTTAATGCCAACATGAATGATGCCAGCATTTTAAAATTCATTTTGAGCGACCAAGATGGATTGGTAAAAATATTAAAACCTGGCGACATTTTCGTTCTCGACAGAGGATTCAGGGATTCAACGGAAATGTTAACTTCCCGAGGGTTCCGAGTTATGATGCCGGCGTTCAAAGGAAACAGAAAACAATTAAGCGATTGGGAGGCAAATGAATCTCGTTTTGTCACAAAAACGAGATGGGTCGTCGAGTCGGTTCACGGACGATTGAAAAAAAAATTCCTACTGCTTGATAACGTGATCGACAACAAATTGCTCCCAAAAACATCGAGCTACTTCCGAATCGCTTCGTTTCTTTTAAATTCGTGAGTACAACATAAAAGATATTTTTTGGATCAATAAATAATAAATAAATAAATATTTTCAGCTTTAGTAAAAAATTGACATCGGACAAGGAATTTACACCCGAGATTTTAGAAGTCATGTTTTCACGACGAAACGAAAAAAATACCTTAATGACTGAGGTCCTAGAAAAGTCGTGGCTTCGGAAGAAACTTCCATTCGAGGCCATAAAGTCTTCTGATGTCACAGATTTCTGCGAGTTGACAGAAAAGAACTAACAATTTTGTTTACTGGAACCTACCAGTATCGTCAGGTAGATATAACTTAGACATTAAAGAATGCATTCATTTATGAGTCAAATAATTTTTTTCAGGCGGTGTCTTATTTATCCGAATTAATCAATGACAACGGAGATATCAATATTCAATATGTAAGGGAATCCAGCAATATTCTGAAGATAATGGTTCAATCCCGGCATATATCAAAAAAAGCGTACAGGTACATTTTACATCAAGCATGGTCCTTTTAGGAATATTAATCTTTAAGAGTTCTTAATTACTATCTTTAATTGTTTCTTGGGTTAAACCTATTATCATTTTACAGATGTTTCATTGAATATGAGCCCGATTCGACGAGTATCTTCGGTATAAAAAGGTATTGCTGCGAATGTGCAAATGGCCTACGGACGGTAGGGTGCTGCTCGCACGTTGCTGCAGTGATTTGGTACTTGTCGTACGGCAGATACAAGTCTCAAGTCGTTCAACCAGCGTCAATATTGACGAATTTATTCGATGCCAAAGAGTACGACATCGTAATAAATGAGGATAGCGATGAAGACTGAATTATTGGGTAGTTATTATTTTTTTTTTTCGAAACATATAATTTTTTTTTTAGCGCTTGACAGGCTTGACAGTAAATATCTTAGATGTCTCCAGATGTAGTCTAAAACATCTCTCAGGACATCAGAATATCGGACTTCTCAAAATCGTCCTTCAATTTTTTTTTTTTTTTTTTTTTTGAAGTAAATTAATTTTTAACTTCACCGCTCACTTTTTTATTGCGAAAAACTCCTTAAAATTCAGAAAAACGTTATAAAATACTGAAGCACCACCTCGAAAAATCTGAAAAAATTATGAGAGGTACATTTTAGGTCCCTCTAAAATCTATATTAATTTGGAGTCGCCCCCTCTGAGGGAACCACTTTTTATTGCGAAAAACAGCTTAAAATTCAGAAAAAATTAATAAAATACTGAAGTACCGCCTCCAAAAATCTGAAAAAATTATGAGAGGAATATTTTAGGTCCCTCTAAAATCTGTATTAATTTGGTGTCCCCCCCCCCCCCCCTGCGGGAACCACTTTTTTTGACCCCTTAAAATTTATAAAAATTAATTTTTCACACTTAAAAGCTTTGGAAAATTTCAAAAAATTCTAAAAGATGCGTCTTTGGATGCTAAATAGTTTACAAAAAAACTGGGCTTTGTGGGATCATTAGTTCTCGAGATATTGAGGTTTTCTAAAAAAGTAAACCCGTTTTTCTCGAAAACCGTTCGGTTTTTGATTTGAAATTTATGTCAGTTCTTATTCACATACAGAGGCATCTTTTAGAATTTTTCCGCCCAAATCGGAGTAAGGGCCATTTTGCCCCCTTATCCCGCTATAGCCTTTGATATCTTATGTATTGTTGAAACTTGGAGAGAAAATTTAACTTCCATACCCCCTCTATTCAAAGATTACAATTTCATTCACGAACCTGCTGCCAGGGGTGTCAAAACAGGCAGGGCGAGTGGTGGTATTTTGGTTTTATTTAGACATTGTTTTCAACTCGAAGTTATTTTTTCTGCCAAAGAATTTATTTTTTTTTGGTTAATGGCCCCATGAAGATGGTGCTTTGCGTCGTTTATTTCCCGGAATTTGAAGCTGGTCTGTTCGAACCCAAACTTCATGAAATATCAGCGAATTTTCAAACCATATTTTCATTTTAGGTGGTGACTGGAACAGTCGAATAGGGAACCTCAACCAAGGAGAGAAAGAATTTTTTCAGGGTAGCCATCTTTCGCATTGTAGAAAATCTAATGATGGGTTATGCAATAAGAACGGTCGCAATCTAGTGAACATTATGGATAGCTATGGATTTTTACTCTTAATGTCGCTCGGTAAGCGATTCTCCAGGCCAACGTACGTTTGTTGGAACCAATGGAAGCAGTTGCGTGGATTTGGTCTGGTCCAACTTCAACGCCTTATGAACATAAAAGATTTCATTGTGGACGATTTTGTCAGCCTTTCTGACCATCTACCTTGCTGCCTACATTTGTTCGTTCCTAATGAACCATCAGCACTCTCGTCACAGTCAGACTCAAAGGTACGTCCCCAAGTGTGCCCCCAGAAGGCCGTCACTAGCCTGTGTTGGAAAACTGATCTTGCTGAGAGCTATAATGCAGCAATGAATTTATCTAGGATTAAGTTTTCTACTTTAGATTTGCCACCTGGAAAGAAATATTCGTTGCTTGTTGATACTATCACACATCAGGCTAGCTCAATAGGCATGACCAAGAAGAGGTTTGATCAGCAGAAGGGGGATCACGACCAGCGCTGGTTCGATAAGGAATGCCGTTCTCTTAGATTCTTGGTACGTAAGTCGCTGCGGAATTGTAAAAGGGTTGACTTTGAGGAAGCATCTCTTCAAGTATATTTGGCAAACAAAAAACTCTACCGGCAAACAATGGTAACAAAAAAATTAGCATACCAAGAGGATTTATCTGCTCGGCTTTCAGCTGTGAAAAACTCTGCAGATTTCTGGCGTACGGTTAAGAGCCTCAGAAAACCTTCTCTAGTCCAATTTGTTTCTCAGAAAACGAAATCAGATCTCATGACTTTAATTTGTGACTTAAATAGTGAAAAGTCTAAAATAGTATTTTTTAGAAAAAAAAGGAAGGCTTCCGAAGCCTATTAGGTTTTTTTATGGCGGGGATTCCCTCGAGATTGTGAAAAATTTTGTTTATCTAGGGGTTATGTTCTCGAGCTCGGGTTTGTTCAGTGAACACACGGCATGGGCAGTCAAGAAAGGGATTTCAGCATCGTTTGCTATCCGCCCTGTCAGCTTATTTAATAAATGTAGCAATAAAGATACGTGGGAGTCTTGATCCGTCTCTCGTCGAGACAACATCGTTTTGTTTACCTCTTCGGTTCCTTCATCCGAGACTCGTTTTCTTTCTAATTTTGCCGTTTCTATTTAGTTTTCTTCTTGAATCTAAAGGAAACTTAAGCACACCTTTTTTATTTTCTATTTTTTTATGAGTTTTTAGTTTAATTTGTCTGTGACACGTCCTTGTCATTAGAAAATCGATGTATATACTTACTTATTAATATGATTATTATCAAAAGATCGATTTTAATTTTAATTTTAATTTTAATTTTTTATTCTTATTTTTTCCTCGAAGTTAAGAGATTTAATTTTAACAAAAGAACAATACCTAGTTGGTTCTGCTTTATCATTTTAATCCTATCATGTTATCGATGGATTCCGAATTAGATTGCGACCAAACTTTGGACCCAGTGATCCCTGAAATGGAAAGCGGACCTCTCAAAAAAACAATGAACTGGAACAAAAAATATTTTCTTGCCTCACTAAAAGGGACTGCTGATCTCCCTATAAAGACTTTTAAAGATCACAGCCCTTTCAAAGTATGCAAATTTTACAAGACTTGGTGTCCAACATCAACGATTAAGTTTTTACGAGATGGGACGTTACTAATCACTGTCTCTGAGGAGATTGACTATCTTAATCTAAGCTCTGCTACGGAATTTGAAGGTCAGCAGATCGTTTATGCCCTTCACAAAACTCTGAATATCTCAAGGGGACCCATCTATTCCCCGAACTCCTTTATTTATTTATATTATATTACAGCGCTTACAGCGACAAGGCCAAATAGCACAGTCAATCAAAAATATCAACTAAAAACAATTTAAAAAAAAAAAAAAAAAAAAAACCCTTGTAAAAAACAAACACATGAAAAAAAGGGAGAAAGGGCAACAACAAACATCTATGTAGTATATAGAATAAATTAAATTAAATAAATAAAAAATTAACATTGAAATTAAAATTAAAGAATACTCGACGAACCAATCGCCTCAACTTCGTCTTCAGTTGGTGCAGGGAATCGTTAAAAAAGTCTATGTCGACTTCGAGCTGGTTTACTACCCCCAGAAACCCGGAGAACGACAATGCCCTACCATAGTCCGTCCGATGAAACGACACATGAAACGTCTGAGGTCGCCGAACTTTCCTTGGAGGAACATGAAGAGGAGCCATTTCGAGAAGTTCAGAGGAGTCTATAGTACCCTGTAATAGTTTGAAAACGAAGCAGGTACCCAAAAACACAAAACGATCAAACGGTACCATTAAACTGAAGTGGCACCTCCACTCATCAACCGACTTGGACTCAAACTGCTTCCCTTCTATATAACATAAATGCCTTATTAATGATCGTTGCACCCTATCAAGATCATGGTAATACTGAGTACGATATGGTCGCCACACTAAGCTTGCGTAGTCAATAATACTTTGTGCATAGGCAAAAATAACGACCGAACAACCCTAACGTTTTTAAAATCATTAGTCGACCTTCGAACAAAACCAACCATTCTATATGATCGAGACACAACATCACGAGTGTGTTCGACGAATGAACATTTCTCATCAAAAATAACACCTAAATCTCTAATAGAACTGACTCTAGGAACAAGGTCGCAACATTTATAATCAAATACAATGGGGCAGAGCTTACGATGAAAACTAATGACATTACACTTGGATATTTCAATCCTTAGTCCATTATTGGAGCACCACTGTGAAAATCGGATGAGGTCATTATTAAGAGACAAGCATTCAGTAGTAGAGGAAACCACTTTAAAAATCTTAACATCATCGGCGAAAGCTAACATCTTGGATTCATGACAACATGTGAATACATCATCAAAAAAAAGCAAGAATAACAACGGACCAAGATGAGATCCCTGGGGCACTCCAGATGTCACACCTATTTTGTTTGAGAGGGTACCACGAAATTGGACGGAAGAAGATCTATCAGAAAGATAAGACTCAATCCACTTAATAAGATCACCTTGGATTCCCATTTTGTGTAACTTATGCAATAACCTCTTATGATCGACAGAGTCAATGCCTTTGAAATATCAGTATATATAACATCTACTTGGTTCCCCAACTCTATATTTTTAATAAGAAATTCACGAAACAACAGAAGGTTAGTGGTAGTGGACCTACCAGGAACAAACCCATGTTGGTTATAATCGAAGTAATGACGAAAATGACTAGACAATGTATCAGTAATATTGACTCAAATAATTTGGGAATGGATGATGACTTAGAAATAGGACGATAATTGACTATGTTGGACCTATCACTTTTCTTATGAACTGGAATGATGTTACTGACTTTCCATAATTCAGGTACTGTGCTTAAAGCTAGAGATTTTTTAAACAAAATAAATAAGGGAGTAACTAAACTACTAGAACATGTTTTTAAAACAACAGCAGGTACATTGTCAGGACCAGGGGACCTATTGGAATCTAATGATGACAATTTATCTAATATCACAGCTTCATTAATATCACAGTTGGAAACAGTATCACATGACTTAGGAACAAATTCGTAATAAGGATTGGCCATTGGTCCAGAGAAATTTGATTTAAACATCTCAGAGAATGCATTAGCCACCTCAAGGTCATTCGAAAGGACATTGCCAGATAGATCAGACATGAAGCGGGGGTAACCATCTAATTTCTTCTTGGAGCTCATGAAACTCCAAATGTGATTAACATTTCCTTCAATTATTGCCTCAGTTGACGAAATGAATTTGGCATAATCAGTTTTAATCGCAGATTTAGACTCAGATCTAAGAGAAGAAAACTCATCATAATGAAGTGGAAGATTATGTTTTTTATAAACTTCATAAGCTCTATTTTTCCTATTAATCAGATTTATATTCGCTGTAGAATACCACGAGGGAAACCTATTAGTAGGTATAATTCTTTTGACAGGAACAATTTATCGAAGACACTAAACAAAGTTGAGTAGAAAAAATTGATCGATTCATCAAAAGAGAGCTGTACCATTACAGACCAGTCAATAGATGATAAGTTGGCATCCAATAAAGCAAAATCAGCCTTATAAAAATCAAATTTTTTACCAATATTCAAGGCACGATACAGTTTCATCGGAGCATTGAATTTACAGCTCATCATAAGCGACGGGTGGTACTCATCCTCAGGAACAAATGGTAAACTATCTCTAACGACCGAGGTCAACACATTAGAAAAAACCAAGTCCAGAGTCCTGCCATCCTTATTAACTATTGAATTCACTTGCTGAATTTCCAAAATTCCAGTATACCTTTCGAAAATGGTCTCAGCTATCCGACCACCAGAATGAATATTTATTTATTTATTTATTTATTTATCATGTAGTTCCACAGCCATATACAGCCAATACACGGAACAGTCTTGTACAAAAAAAAAACTCAAAAGTGAATACGGCTCACGGGCCAGAAACATTAAAAAAAAATCAAAAACGAGGCAACAAAGAATAAAATTACAAAAATCACAGGTACAATAAAAATACAAATCCAAAATACATTAAAATGACAAAAAAGTACCTAAGTGTATGAAAAATAAATATGTACAGAAAATAAATGATAGTATCACATCAGATCACAGACAGGTTTAATGAGGAAATCCACTCTCTCAGCAATTCTTTGTATCGATACAGTGAAATGTCTGAGGCTCGGCGATGTGTGCAGTATCATTTAAAACTTTCATTATCGTCGCCCTGCAAGAATAACCACCATACCGGGTCCTTGACTTAGGAATTAAAAGGGAGTCCTACACCTCAAGGAACGAGCTGGCACATAAAATTGGAGGCCTGAGAGAATCTCTGGAGCATCAACCTTATTATAAGAACCTTCCAGGCGAAAATCAAACTTGCTAATGTCCGCCGCTGTTCCAGGGAAAGAATATTAAAAAGCTCACGGGCGGTGGATAAAGAAAAAGAATGAAGTCCAACTGGGATTTATACCATAGATATCTGAGAAATTTGTTCTGAACCCGCTCAACCTCGATCATAGATCCCTTCAGCAAGGACCCCACACGACAGAGCCATACTCAATAATCGAGCGAACCAGTGAGGAGTACAGAGCTATCATCGCATTAACATTATTAAAATCTGCCGTCATCCTCTTAACAAACCCAACATGCGATATGCCTTACTAATGGTGTTCAATCGATGTTCCTCGAAGGAACATTTAGTATCAAACGTGATCCCCAAATCCATAACCGAGGTAACTTGTTTAGGGGAAATTCCCAATAGGTACCGAAAGTCGGGGAAGTCATTAAAACTTCATTTTTCTTGCGACTGAAGCACATGAATAAACATTTGTCTTCATTCACGGGGAGAGCATTCAATTGACACCAATTATAGAACGAAGTGATATCCTCCTGAAGCAAAGAGCAATCCTCAAAAGAATCAATTTCCCTATAAATTTTTAAGTCGTCCGCGAGCATAGAGACTTGGCTATGTCTAAAGACGTTCACTACATCATTATAGTCGCCAGAAACTAAGTATTGACTCCTGGGATACAGGGACAAAACATAACTCATATTCTCGAACATCCCAAATAAGTCGACTCGGGCGAATAATCAGGCAAATAATAACATCCCAGAACAAAAGAAAACCCTTAAAATAATTACCAGCCATAAATCCTCGACAAACGTATTGGGCGGCATAATCCTCTTCACCAAATAATCTGTCTTGACAGCAATCAATACTCCACCTCCATCCAATTTGGTACTATTAATGCAGGAACGGTCATTTCTGAAGACACAGTAATTAGAACCAACAATTCAGTGGACAGAACATTGTCATTCAACCAGGTTTCAGACAGCAGAACAGCATCGTAATTCGAAGATGAAGAACTGAAAAAGAATTGATTAGTCTTTGATCGAAGACCCCGAGTATTCTGGTAATAAAAAAATAAAGAAAACGATGATTTGTTGTGAGTGTTGTTACCCCTTCTTATAAAAATTTTTTCATTATCATTAACATTACTCTCAGAAGACAATATCGGCGACTCTACTAAAAAATGACAGCCAAAATCTGTAGATAATAGTCAATTGAACCCATGACAATTTTACGACGTTCAATGATCAATTTAATTACATTAGAAATATCATGACACAAAAGTTGACGTCCACGCCGATTAATAGCAGAAAAACTTTACAAAGAGGTCAGAACTTAACAAATCTAGTTTAACAAACTCAACATTGGAGAACTTCAAGCTAAGCTTCGATAAAAATTTATTAAAGGAATAAATTGTTTTGTTCGCAATCGACCAAGTTGGAAGAGTGTAATTATATGGAACACCTATTAAAATTAGATTGGTGTTCATGCACTGCTCCATAATAAACTTATATAAGCCTACCTTGAGTTCTCTTACCCTGTTTACTGGATATCACTGAAACCAGCACACAACACAACAAAATCATTGAAGTTACATAAATCGAGCTCATTACAATTGTTAGTGATATCCTTAAAAAAACCTTTTAATTTGATATGCGATGACACGTAAATTTCACCACGAAGATCATTAGTCAGACGAGAAGGAAGACCTGAAGCGAAGCTATCTCCAATAAGACACATTTAGAAGAATTTCGATCGAGATTAACACCAGATGTAGGATCCAGAAGGGGTTCCAGCTTGACATCAGAAGTTTCGACCGGACGAGACGATCCAGAATCAACGGAAAACGGTAATCGTAACGCTGAGTGAATTTTCACTGTTAGTCGGCATTTTCACTACAAAGTAGAGATGGGCATAATCGAGAGATTCTCATAATCGAAATATCAGCAATCGAGTGAACGCAATAATCGAATGATTTTATAATCGATTATGAAAAGAACCACGGGTGCCAACTGCCTATTGTCCACTCGTCAAAACTAGGCCTCTGGCCCTCTAGCAAGTGGCGCTAGCGCTTCATACTACTTGATGAAATTATGTTAAAATTATTAAAAAAGTTGTAATTAATAATTATATTAAATTAATAAATAAAACCCACAAATTTTTTGAAATGCTCTTTTGTGTTTTGAATACCTAATTACCTCAATAAACCTAAATAATTTATTACTTTATTCAAAGAGTTTCGGAATATTTCAAATCATGGAGGCGTAGGTACGTACTACGTACGCCAATCTTGCAAGTATTGAGCATAACATTGGCTTCAACAGTTCGGCGTTTGTGGAGGTATATTTTCGTTTTTACTTTTTCGGATTTTCGGAAAAATGTCGACAAGAATAAGGCGAAAGCGATCCTTCGTTTGGGATTTTTTCGAAAAACGGAATGACACTGTTATTTGCACGAAGTGCAAAAAAATTCTGAAATTTTCTGGCAATACCACTAACTTAAGCGAGCACATTAAAAGAATTCATCCGACACTTTTGACACCTTCACCGATTCTTGATGATCCGGATGACCCAGGTATACCATGTCCTTCGACATCTTCAGAGAATGCTCCTGTGGTTCATGAACCGGCCAATAAAGGAAAAAACAACTGACATTATTTGGTTCAAATAAAGGCTCTTATGGTGAAGAAAAACAGGCGGAGATAGACAAGGCTTTAGTGGAAATGATAGCATCGGATTTCCAACCTCTTTCCGTTGTGGAAAATCGTGGTTTTCTGAACTTTGTAAAAACCTTGAATCCCAGGTATGAACCTCCGAGCCGCCGGAAAATTATGTCAAATTGTTACCCGATTTGTACGGTTCTGTGAAGACGAAAGTTAGACGCGAGTTAGCCGAAGCATCTTACGTTGCCATAACTACTGATATATGGACCTCGTGCTCAACTAAATCATTTTTGGCGGTTACCGCGCATTTCATACGTGGAAGCGAAATGAAGAACCCCTTATTGGAGACAGTACAGTTGGAAGATCGCCATTCAGGCTCAAACGTTGCCTCTGCTCTTCGACAAATTTTGGAGGAATGGGACATATTTGACAAAGTCGTCACCGTCGTCACCGATAATGCAAGTAATATGAAGAATGCCGTCAACGATCACCTCAAAAAGTACCACAATCCTTGCGTGGCACACACTTTGAGCCTATGTGTAATACCACCCTAATTATGTTGGATAGACTTCTCGAAATAAAACTTCCATTATCGGCAGCCATGTCGAATCTTTCGTGCCTTCTACCCATTTTATTGCCTGAAGACTGGACCGTCATTCAAGAATGCACTTCAATTCTTAAGCCATTCGAAGCGCTTACGACCGAGTTGTCTGGTGAAAACTACGTTACTTTATCGATGGTCATCCCATTAGTAAGAGGATTACAATCCGCCTTATATATGCAGCCGGTCACAGCTATAGGGCAACAACTATTGAAGAACCTGAAGGAGAAAGCCATTCCAAAAGATTTGGAAACTTGGAAAACATAAAAATTAATGCAAAATCGACATTTTTGGACCCAAGGTATACCTACACATAAAAAATGAAACAAAATGTATAAAAATTATTATTACCTTTTTTTTTTAAGGTTAAAAAAGAAGCCTTCGGCGTCGATCATAACGCCGAGCAAGTTCAGAAGTGGATTACTGAGGATGTTCAAAATCTTATAAGTATAGACAGAAATAGGCTGGCGCCTCAAAATATCGGACTCACAACAGGTACCTACCTAATATTATAAATGTACTTAAATTGAATTAATATGCCATGTTTTATGTGTAGGTACTTGGTACCAAAATAATAATGCATTTCATTTTCAGCTTTGAGCGACGCGACCATTATGACTCCTTGCAGTTCAGTTTGGCAGCATTTCGAGGAAAAAGCCAAGTCTCATCTAAGGGTTACAGCACCCTCTACGTCGTCAATCATCCAAGTTAAGCAGTACCTGGAATTGCCACTTCTAGACAGAAGATTTGACCCTTTAAAGTTTTGGGAATCCAAAAAGAAAGTTTCCCTCAACTTTATTTACTTGCACAAAAGTTTCTGTGCGTTCCGGCTACTTCGGTACCCTCCGAACGGGTTTTTTCCAAAGCCGGAGAGCTCACGAACGACCGGAGAAGTCGAATGACCGGAAGAAATGTCAATTATATCATGTTTTTAAACAAAAATCTTTAATCTATTTTTCAATTCATTAACTTCTTTTTCCTTTTTTTTTTAAATATTGTATTTTGGTATCTAATATACCTAACCTACATATTATGTTTTTTTTATCTTTCTTGAACATAATATTATGTACTAACTTAATAAAAACTTCAACAATCAAAGCCTTATATTCCAATCTCGACTCTTTTTCGACTTTTCAATAATTCATAACTCGATTGCAAAAGTAATAATCGATTAATCGATTATTCAGCCATAATCGAATGAATCGATTATCGTCATTCGATTATGCCCATCTCTACTATCCAGTCACCTTCGGCAATGAAATGCCCAGTAAAGGACAGAAAACTGTGGACGTTGACCGACGTCCACGTGTCTGTAGTTATGGATACATATTCTGCCTTCTTTAGGAGGTCGACAACTTTTTCCTTAAGACATAAATACATGTCGGGCATTAACTTATTTGTAAAGGTTCGTCGGCTTGGGATTCTATAACGGGGTTCTAACAACGAACAAAATGTTTTAATCCCTTTTTTTTCGTCAGTATTCAATGGCATGTAGTCTGTCGCCACCATTGCTATCAACGCATCGTCGATTTTTTAATTTTCGCCGAGTTCAAATCCCTGGCTTGAAAATGGGACAAAGTTGTTTGGCGCCTTTTGGAACCAACAGAAGGGCGAACGAACGAAGTGCAACTAGAACTACTAGAAGCAGTAGTAGCTGAACTCACTGAAGAGGTGGTAGTGTTAACAGTCGATAAGTTAACGTTTACAGAACTAGAACTACTAGAAGTCGAAGGGGAAGATTGGGAAGTGGCAGACGGGCAATCGGGATCGTCGACTACTTCTTCGGCTAATGCAATTGCACCAACTGGGCAATTGCTTTCGCTTGAGGTGGTCCATCAAATTGGACGTTGAGCCATGGTTTTTAAATGTCGACTGACATATTAAACATTTCGATGACTTCGAATCGACTTTCAAAAAATGCCTCCACACAATCGACGCTTTTTTTTGGGGCATTTTAGGTAGATGAACTTACGACTTAAATAAAAGTCTCTTAATTTATTTATTAAATTAAATTAAAATAATGATAAAAAAATTATTAAATTAAAATAAAGACTAGACTTTTTAACATCTAAACAATTTTTTTTTGTTCGGAAACGGTTTGTCTTGAACACAGATTACAGAACAGTGCTACTCACTACTCAGTAGAGTGACGCTGGGAAGTGGGAAGATTCAAGATTATTTAAATAAAGCATGCAATGGGAGACTAAACCTATGTCATAATTACTGACAAAACTATTGTAAATTGGTTAATTTATCCTTTAAAATATATAAAACGTTTTTTTTATTTAAAACCCAGTTTAAAGAAATTCAATTTTAAAAAATTGGTTCCACGGAAAAAGTGATAGGGAGGGAAACCATCGGTAGTGACGTCACAGCTTACAAACCCTTCGCAAGGCTCCATGCGTTCCGTATTAACTTTTGAGAGTTATGAGTGTGTTGATTGTTAATTAATTTTTTTTTTATTGCCATCGTCTATTTTTTACATAGATTATGGTAGAGAAACCTTACTTTGTTGTGAATTTTATATTTTTTGAGACCTTTTGGTTAAATCCTTAATAATTCCGCATTTAACGTTGGAGTTCTATCTTTTCCAATTCACCTGAATCTTCTAATGATTCTTCTATTATTTCTTGATTCTTCCTAGCGTTTTGAGCAGGACCTCCCATATTAATTTTTGATCGAACAAATCAAAAGGCACTGCTCACTCATGGTGGCTGGTGCGAAATTGCGGAATGCCCTTCCTCTGCCTGCCCGGTCTGCCACATGCCGCGATGAATCTATCACTATCAAACACCTCGCCAATCTTTCCCCCTGAAATATCACTACTCTTTTTCCTCTTTTCAAACTCTTATCTCTCCACGGACCTTCCTCCAAGAATCTCTCTTCCTGTTATAATTTCCCCTCCTCACCCTCTCTTCACCGGAGACTGACCCACAAGAAATTATTGGAAAGTTTCATTTTATTATCATTATATATAAAAGTGAAAGATCTTTAATCATATATTTTAATCAGGTTTTTAACAGGCAACCAAAATTTATGATATAATAAGCCGAAAAAAAATGTGTGAATGTGTACAAATTTAATCAGATGTTTCACTCTTACCTTAAATTTATTATGAGAATAATAAGTATGATAATATGCTATTTTAAAAAAAAACTTAACATTAAAGTGATCCTCACACAAAAACTGATGATTTAATGCTTATGTCAGAATTATTCCGATGCCTCGAAGCCATGCCCGGCGTCTTTTTACACTTTTGGGGAGAGAAAAAATAATTTTTTTGGAATTTCAAGGAGTGTTTTTACAAAAAGAACTATGCAATAAGTATACGGAGCCATTAAAATCAACTGTTGAAGCTTTAAATGAAGATACACACGTTTTCAAAGAAAAATAATCGCTATCAGATACTCTCCCGCGTGGAGTTTATAAGCTGTGACGTCACTCGTAGATAACGGCTCGAACCTCGTTTCTAATCAAAATTTCCCCCACTCTCATTTTCAACCGGGAATATCTCGGAAAATACTGAACCGATTTTCACGAAATTTTCACCGTTGTTCTTCATTTATTATGTACCTTTTATTAATGCAATAAAAAAAATTTAGTTTAGTTGGCCATTCGGTAATACGGACTATGGTGAGGGTGGGGACTGGGGAGTAGGGAGCCGCGAGAGCCTTGTGGTAGGGACAGGGACTGGGAGTCGGAGTAGGGGTTGGGTTTTGGAGGAGGCGGGAGAAAAGGCCAAGACTAATTCCAGTGTTGCTACGGCAGCCGTTCGCGATGGACGTCCCGGTGCCGAGGCCCGCCGGTTGTGGAGTTCGCTCCGTCATCCGTTTCCTAAACGCGGAGAAACTTCGCCAGGTTGAAATTCATAGACGTTCATAGGCGGCAAAATACAAACAGTCTTTAATTTTTGGACATCCCTCGTAGCAATTTATTCATTACAAGACCAGCCAACACTGGGCTTAACGGGTTGCCCATCGCAACGCCGATAGTCTGTCTGTAATATTTACTTTTGTAGCGCAAGAATCCTGAGGAGCAGCAAAATTTATCTTTATTTATCAATATAGGTACAAAACGAATAATAATCATTAATTATCTTCTTAACAATAAAAAATAATAATAAGGAAAATAAAACATAAAAGATTTTTCTTTTGACTAATTCCTTACCAGAATAATTTGGTGATTTAAATGTTATAATAGTATTATCAAGAGAATAATATCACAGCTCCATGCTGAGACTTAAAGCGATTGAGGTTTCTTCCAAAATTAGCATACGGTAAACTTAACATTGTTGTGGCGGGGGAGGCACCTCTCTTTCCTGCGTTACTGGTTGCCTCTTCGGAGTCGGGGGTGGCTCTTGATGAGAGCAGTGGGGCTGAGGGTCAAGATAAGGATCTTCGCACTCAACCTGTGGTGTCTCGGCTTGAGCATCTTCGAATATGTCTTCTTTCGAAGTGCTGGCCGTCGGGGCAGGTTCGGTCATAGTTGACTTTTCCACGCTAGAGGCAGACGTTATTGACAGATTTAAATCATCTGTTTGATTAGAATTGGGCCAATGTGTGGCCATCACTCGTGTTCGGCAAATTACCCTGTAAAATGCATTAAAATGATAAGTATAGATTTTAAAGAAATGAAATTTGATCAAACTAACCATGCGAGAGGCAGAGCTTGATCGAGCTGGCCTGTTAGTGTTAACTTTAAGAACGCTGCATTTATTTAAACGCTGAATTTATTTAAAAATAAATTATTAATTAACGCTGAATTTATTTAAAAATAAATTATTACAAGATAAATTTCTAAATTGTTGGTTACCTCATTAGCGGGTTCGACCTTTGCCTCGAGCCTAGAGCTGATGAGGCTTTAGGAAGAGGATCATCATTCTTCGGTATAGATTCTTAAGTATAGATTTTAAAGAAATGAAATTTGATCAACTAACCATGCGAGAGGCAGAGCTTGATCGAGCTGGCCTGTTAACTTTAAAAACGCTGCTTCCCCTAAAATGAAAAGAAAAAGAAATTATTACAAGATAAATTTCTAAATTGTTGGTTACCTCATTAGCGGGTTCGACCTTTGCCTCGAGCCTAGAGCTGATGAGGCTTTAGGAAGAGTATCGGACTTTGGCCGGACTCCAATCTAAGTTCGTCCAATTGGACGTGTGGTTGGGAGGGGCGACCTATAGCATCGAGAACTAGGACTTCTCCTCTCTCGCGAGCTAGGCGCATTTCTTCAGTGTAATACTGCTTTTTCTCCTCCAATTCGGGGTTAGGGGTGCGCTTTATCACCCTAGTCCCAGGTATTCTCGACTTTTGAGAGGTACCTTGTGGTGGCCCCATCGCATTTGCCGGCTGGGTGCCGTTACCGGAAAAACCCTGATCAGGGAAGTCCATTCTTGCACTATCGATTAGTACGTACACTTATCCAGATTATGAAAATAAGTCCCAACAAGAAATGAACAGAGTATGATAAACTTTTCGATTTTAGAAAAACGTTTTCAAAAGGCTCAGATTGATCACGGCGAGACATGGATTTCACCTAACTCTTTTATGACGAGATAGTTTTACTATTTTAATTATTGTAACAAGCTGTAAGCTATTACAAATAATCTGTCTATCTAAACTTAACATTTTGTCTACATCTAAATCTTTTGATCCTTGCAGTCTTCTCTTCTCTCCTCTTATACTATTTGTTTGGTGCGGAAGGAGATCATAAAACGAATGGCAGTCTTGTGGTATTCCGCAGTCTTTCAGCGACATGAGATCATTATACTTGGCGAGGGTGATGGGTCTTGGAGCTCTGCAAAGCTTGGAAAAGTCATGAAACTTTGCTGCCTTCCGATTTGGCCTCCTCGGTAGAAGTTTCAATTCACCATCAAAATCCATTCTGCATTTTATGGTTCCTTGAGTTGGTGGCTACTGGGTCAGCTTTAAGGTTGCCAGATGAGTAAATCATACGATTAGCCTCTCCGAAATCGATGAAAAAGTTATGACAGGTAAACAGCACGATACGGAGTCGGATTTTTTCGAGCTCTTTTTGTTCTTTCCACATAGTTGTTTAGAAGATAGATTGGGTGTTTTCCAATGTGTTGCTCGATATGGGCGTGAAAGGAGTCGACCTCCATTTGGGTGTGCCCTTTCTCAAGGTATTAGTGCACTATCACGGCACTGTGCTTAATGCTTAGATGTAACAAGAAAGAACTTAGTTACGGTTCTAAGGTGTACACCTATCTTACCAAATGATATTTTTCTTTTCTTGTCTTATTAACTCTTTCACGTAATCAACTAAGCAAGATGCGTACGTTGAAGCATCAAGAGAAGACACACTTTCATCCCACCAATACCACTTTACGTCATGGGTAACCAGAATAAAGATGGAATAGTTGATAGAGCTTGAAGTTTCAGTTTGTAGTTGGGCGCACTAGCCAACAATCGTGGCAATACTTTTACTCCCATCAAATCGACAGCTACAACATGCACTTCCCCGGCCACACCTTTAAGCTTATCTAACTTCTTCTCTTCCTGAGCTCGTTCCTTCAGTGCGCGATAACGTTGAAAGGCTTCAGTATCTGCTGCAACACTGTTAGTGGTAGCATCGGAACAAAAATCGCACTGGTCTTTTCTTGTGGTAAACACTCCACACTTCAAAAATCTACTAATTGCTATGTTTTTATTTAAATATAATTTTTTTGGTAAAACTTTTATTTAAAAGGGGCACTTAGAAAAAGTCACAGTTAACACAACAATGAAAAAACTCACAGTTTACAGAGATATTTCGGCCTTTTGGCCTTCTTCGGTCGAGAACGAATGACTAACGGTTGTAACCCTATAATAGGTCCGTTGAGGTGGTGACGTCATGTTCCGAGTTCTCAAGGGGGAAGGTTAGAGTGGAGAGGTTGAGGTGGAGAGGTTTTTTGGTAAAACAATATAGCACGATCTAAACAATCAGCTTGGCAATTTTTGTAGGCTCTAAGCCTGTAAGTGATTCGTAAAGTTTTTTATAAGCAATTTGACGCTTAGGGCTGGTGGAAAACCAATTGTAAGTTTCCCTTATAATAAATTTTATCTCCGTTGGGAGTACTTTATATGCATTTTCAGCCGCTACATGTAATGAATGGCAAACACATTTGTTGACAATGTGGGCACACTTCTTTGAGTTTCGAGGACACAGAATTGTGTTTTCAACACCTATTCCTACCAAATTTTTAACATTTAACCCATCATTTTTTAAATTTACCAGAATCGCGTCAAAAATACTTCGTGCATCAAATTTCTCTAGAGGTAACAATTTGTACAAAGTTGTTTTTACTTTTTTAGATGGTATATCTTGAAATCTTATAATTAACATAGAACCTTGTACTCCGCCGATGTGCTCTCATCGATATAAGAGAGTAAGGTGAATCAAAAGTTTTGATGCTTTGCATTAAAGTAGAGAAAAAGCATGGTGAAATACTGAAATTACGTTTGTGATTAATGAAGTGCACTTTGTTCGATGTAACTTTAGTTCACTCAGAACTTGAGAGGATGAATCCAATGTAGGTAACATCTCTCCAAGATGGTCTACAGTTTTAATAGAGCAATGTTCGCCTACTAAAACAAACCTTATAATAATCTTCAATTTACAAAACGAATTATAGTTCATACCAATAAATGCTGCAATTTTTAATTCAGCGATCTTTCGTAGAGAAGTCATTTTCGGTTTAAAGAAATTCTGCAAAGCTGATGACGTGCCACTAATTGCATTTACATTGGTTAAATGCTTTTTAGTTTTAAGGTTATCTTTCAAGTCTTTCAAATGCGCCATTATTGAACACTTGCCTATTTACATCTTCCTTTAAGTCTCATCTTCATGAGCTTTTGCCAGTCTAAAACGGAGTAGAATAAATAATAAGTAGGTGTAGTTCACTCTTTTTAAAGTGAAGGGAACACAGACGATTTGTTGGCGTTCATTTTGATTCTCCAGTTGTTACACCAGTCATTTATATCGTTTAAATGTCGCTGTAAATCATAATGTGCTATTGAGAATTGATCTGCTTTTTTAATAATCGCTACGTCGTCAGCAAGCTGAGACGTTATCGAATTCTCCGAAGCGGGAAAGTCGTGGGTATATACGAGATATAATAAAGGGCCGAGAACGCTACCTTGTGGAACACCTGCGTTCATAGACTTCGACAAAAAGAGACCTTGATGATATTTAACTGAGTACGTCCTGCCGCACAGTGGTCCAAAATCGTCAAAAAGCGCTCAAACTTGGATTTTTCATCTTTGTTTTTTTGGCGATTTGAATAGTGAATTGTATTTATCACCTCCTATGAGTACTATTTTGAGTTTCAGGGCTTAAGGTGCTACCAGTAAGCACTTATTTCAAATAACAAATTTGAAATTTGCATTTTTGGTTTTTATTAATCAAGGACAGCCATACAAATTAAAGTATAATTTTTTTACTACAAGGTTTTTGGCTTATGCGTAATCGCGCAAATAGAGAACGTGTATTTGATGCTATTAAAAGTTACAGAGGGAGAAAGAATGAAAGAAACGGATATTCCACGACCGGTTTTGGCGTAATACGCCTCATCAGGTGGACTACTTCCTTATGAACATATAATAACAGACAAAAAAAAAAAAAAAAAAAAAAAAAAAAAAAAAAATAATTGTTGGCCAAGCAATGATTAAGAATTTCCAAAAATAAGGGTTTTTTCCATTTTTGTGTGTATGTTTAAGGTATTCCAATTGTTTTCAATAATTTTTATGGCCATTTTTACGGGTATATTGGTGAACATACTCTCAACGTCTAAGCTAATGAGGCAATGATCTTGTTGTAAGGGGTTGTTTTTTAAAAAATCTATCAATTCTAGGGAATTTTGGACACTAAAATTATTTTTATTTTTTAAGTTATTAAGGATATTAAGTAAGTAAGTAGAAAGCTTTCGAAAAGGGTGGAGTAATTTGGTACTATTGGTCTAATTTTTTCCATTTTAGTTTTGTATGTTCCATACATAGAGGGGATTGTAGCATTATATGAATTAAGGGAAGTTCTCTCAAATTTGCTTATGACATTTGCATCGAATAATTTTGTGACAAGCTTATTATTTAGGTTTTGGAATTTATTAGTTGGATCAGATTCTATTATTTTATATGTTCATTATTAGGGACCGGACTTATATGTAGTTAAAACGATGAAATATGTGCATAAAATATGTACTTATTTAAACGAAATATGTGCCAAAATATTTACTTTCGATGAAGTATGTACTTATTTTTACCAATATGTGCTATAAACAGGAGATATATATATATTATCATGTTAATAATTGAACTATATGGGCGAGAAAAAAACACTCGATTGGTACTAAAAAGAATTACATAATATATTTATTTTCGTGACTCAAAATTATTTACAATATTATACATTTTTAAATTACTGAATGTGAAGTTACGTCGATCAGACGCGAGAATTTTTTTATATTTGCTGAATGACCTCTCTACATCAACAGACGTGATAGGGGCAAATTTGAACCCCGCGATTTCATTGGGGGTGAGATTAATATCTTCGCCCGGGCGCGTCTCCCCGTTTAGGATGGCGGCAATGGTGTAGCGGTTTAGCGCTACCATATGATTAATGGGAGGCTTACGATTCCGTCCCGGACCCTCATTAAAACGTTCACCGGCTTAGCAGAAACATAGGATTCCGTCCCGCTACCTCCCTTACCGGCTTTGCAGAAACATAGGATTCCGTCCCGCTACCTCCCTTACCCGCTTTTAAGAAAGTCATGATTCCGTCCCGCACAGAAATGGTAAAGGGCGTTCAGGGCAAGTCTCCGCCAAGGGGGCTTTAGGACCAATTTTTAAGGTGTTTTCGTCATTAAATAACATGGATAAATAGCAAAAACTTTTATATAATTTTATTATATATATACAATATATAATTTAAAATTATAAGCCATTATAAGCATACAAGCTGAATACAGTTGCAATGAATTCGGCTCTTGTATTTTTATTTGAAGTTTTGGATATTGTTCATAGGTTTTTCAGCTTTCAACTCTTCAAATGTTAGTGTAACGTCGCTAGGCGGGAGGAATATAAGCCCAAAAACTTCTTCAGCCAAAAAACTTCTTAAGGTGGACAAAGGCCCCTGGGACGGAATCTTGACTTCTACTCGAGCGGGTCCCCCAATCGACGGGACGGAATCTTGACAAACCATTAAGCCGCTCTAATTGCAAACGGATTATTGCCTCGGATTTAATGGAGGGGCGGGACGGAGTCGTATGTCTCCCGATTTAATAGATTCAGTTTAAATAAAAGAATCCATACGAATTATTTCATACGAAATATTATTTCATCCGAAATATTATATTTCC
The DNA here is from genome assembly GCA_014119065.1 of Orius insidiosus. Lineage (NCBI taxonomy): Eukaryota > Metazoa > Arthropoda > Insecta > Hemiptera > Anthocoridae > Orius > Orius insidiosus. The sequence continues at coordinate 72,860 of JACGAQ010000561.1, read as the reverse complement.
TCTTCAATTGGTGACCCCTTCGTAAGAACGTAAGTTGCTTAATTTTTCAACGTTCGTTTTCTTTTTCAACGTCAAGACGACGATACGATTAACGTTTCAACTTTATTAATTTCAACGTTCGTAAATTTATTATCGATTTTTTTTTTTTTTTTTTCGCACATTTCGGTCGTATTTTCGCACTCCGATTTCGTAAAATGCAGCAACAACAACACATAAATGTTTCGTTGCCTACATTTAACAGGGACTGTCCGGCTACCTGGTTTTTGCGAGTAGAAAGCTTGTTCCGGGCTAGGAACATTAACGAGGATCAATTAAAGTATGACTTATTGGTCATTTCCCTACCGGAGCAGGTGCTGCAGGATGTTGAAGACATCGTCTTGCATCCACCGGAAAACGGAAAGTATACGGCTTTGAAGCGAGGTTTACTAGCTGAGTATTCGCTGTCGCAAGACACCTCTTTAATGAAGATTCTTCAGGGTCTGCAACTGGGGGATAAGAAGCCTTCCTTCCTTTTGAAGGAAATAAAGCGCTTAGCACAGGGACGGTTTAATGATGAGGTGCTGCGCACGCTTTGGCAGTTTCAGTTGCCGCTGCCCATGGTTCATGTAATTGGTGCCGGCGGTGAACAGGATTTGTCCGTGTTAGCCAAACGTGCTGATGACTATGCTGATCGTGAGTTGTTGAGGAGGGATGATCGGGTATGCGCAGTGGCCTCCCAACGCGTTGCGACAACTGATCAAGTGACTCAGTCGGCAAGTGGACAGGTAACTCAGGCGACAAGTGGACAGTCGACAAAGGACCCCTCGAAGAATTTTCAGCCTCGCTCGGAACGTAAACGATATCATCAAGGTCATTCATCAAAGTCATCTGATCTTTGCTTCTACCATGCGGATCACGCCTGCCTTTAACAAGTAGCTATAAGCTATGCAGGCAACTCCTTCATCATGCCTCTGTTTGCGAGGTGTTGCAGGGCCGACGCCAGGAGCATGCACTCTTCTAATCCAAGAGAATCCCATGTGTAATATATGACGTTACCGGCGACCTTTACATATGCGGCACCTGTGTAATAATATGCGTCCGCAGGAGGCGTGTGCACAGGGACACCACTTTCCATAGTCACCTTGTTCTTGACAGCCCATGACAGATAAGGCACGCCCTTCACGTTTTTGTCAAAGTTGAAGTTAACAACCATGGTCTTTGTCATGTTGGGCGGTCTAATGAGCTCGATGACCTCACCGTTGTTGAACTTCGGCAGGTAAGCCTTGTAGGCGTCAAGCACAGCAGCTCTTGTCATTTTCTTGGTCGTAATTTCGTGCTTCAGCGACCCTACTGCTGGTTCATCTGACACTGCTGATACCTGGCTTCCGTCGGATCCATCCTCGTTTTCATCTGACGGAATGCCGCCAGTGCCGCCTGCTGGAGGGTCCTTATCAGTGCCTCCGCTACCGCCTGCTGGAGGTTCTCCACCATGGCCACCTGTCAAAACCGGGACGTCGATGTTGGATACCACAGCTGATGCCGACTCAATCCTCCTCAGAGCCAGTCTATTCAGCTGAATCCCGTCATATTTGGATATAAGATCCGCTGAACTGTAACCAGCTGGGAGACCGCCTAACGCAAACTCGAAAGCGATGCTCAACACTTCATCGTCAATTTTCTTTCCAGCCGTCGTAAACTGCTTCGTAAGCTTGTTGATCAGGGCCCCTCTTTGATTGGCATCTTTCATGCCTTTAGACGAAGAGACTACGGCTGCAATTGCGAACTCAATCTTTGATCTAGCCAGGTATTGAGCACCGCTTTGACAGGAGACATTAACGTCGTAGAGGACCTTAGCTACAGTAGTCCCCATTCTTGCAGCCATCTTATTGACAGAGTCTTTAGAGAAGACGGCTCCAGCCAAGGGCGTTAGACATACATGACCTTCGGCAACCAAAAGAGCAGCAAGCTCTGCAAACTTTTCTACTGCCAATAACCCGGCTTGCTTGACTGTTAGGTATTGGTCAGGTAACTCCTCTTCAGCAGCATAACTTGCACCGAGAGCTTTATATGTCGAGACGACGACGTGCCTCTTTCCCTCCTTAGAATAAAAGACGAAGACCCAACTTCTGTCTGTTTGGTTAGGTTTTACTTGTCGAGACTGGGGCCCAACCTCAAAGATCACTTTGACAGCAAAGTCCAAAGATCTAGAGCTGCTGTCCATGGTTAACGGAGTCCTGAAGTCGGTACTGATAACATTGAACTTTTCTGCCACGCGTGAATAGTCGATTGCCATTTGCTGTGATCCTTTCACAAAATCGTTGGCTGATATCCCCATTATATTATACGTCTTGGAGATAACATGCTTCTTCAGTGACTCAGGGACCTGTGGGCTTATTTTGTAGACTTCATTATTGATGTCTCCTGACTCTCTTGCTGCTTTTGCGTCGTGTAAGGAGGGTATACGAAATGCAGTTCTTTTAGCGTATCCAAACGCTAATGCAACATGGTCGTTGGTAGTTGATGCATCAGATAATGCATTGGGTGGTTCTGTTCAACAGCTGGTATCGGGTTGTTGGCAGCCTCTCGGATTTTTCTCGAGAAAGTTGAGCGCCGGTGAAAAAAATATTCCGCCTATGACAGGGAGCTACTAGCTGTCTATGCTAGTGTCCGGTACTTTCGTCACTTGCTTGAAGGTCGTCAGTTCATCATATATACTGATCATAAACCGCTCACGTTCGCGTTCTCTCAGAAGTCTGATAAAGCTTCGCCGCGTCAGGCTATGCAAATGGATTATATAGGCCAGTTTTCAACTGACATACGTCACATCTCTGGTAAAGACAACGTTGTAGCTGATTTTTTGTCGCGTATTGACTCTATAGATTTTCACGCTTTATCAAAACTTCAAAGTGACATTAAACCCATTGAAGGATCGTCGTTGGATTTAAAAAAAATTAAATATTCAAATGTTGAAACTCCGATTTGGTGTGATGTGTCCACTGGCATTATTCGTCCATATCTTCCAGAGGAATTTCGTCGTGCGGCATTTGACGGTATTCACAAGCTCTCTCATCCAGGAAGAAAAGCTTCATTCAAATTACTTCAGCAACGGTTTATTTGGCCTTCAATGAAAAAGGATTGTACACTATGGGTCAAGCAGTGTGTTGAATGTCAAAAGAACAAAATCACTCGACATACACGTTCGCCACTTGGCAAGTTCACGGATCCTACTGATCGATTTAAACATGTTCATATTGATCTCGTTGGTCCGTTACCACCTTGTAAAGGGTTTACTTTTTTGTTAACTTGTGTTGATAGATTTACTAGGTGGCAAGAGGTTGTCCCTTTGATTGATTCGAAAGCTGAAACTGTTGCTAAGGCATTTCTTTCGACATGGATTTCCAGATTTGGTGTTCCAACGCAAATCGTTACTGACAGAGGGAGGCAGTTTCAGTCGTCGTTATTCACTGAACTTTCGCGGTTGCTTGGTATTACACATAATTTTACTTCGGCTTATAATCCGAAAGCAAATGGTATGGTGGAGCGTCTTCATCGTCAACTAAAAATTGCTATTCGATGCCGTGAATCGATGAACTGGGTTGATTCTCTACCAACAATCCTTTTGGGACTCCGCACTTCGTTGAAGGAAGATTTGGGTTGTAGCGCAGCTGAACTCGTGTATGGCACTGTTCTGTCTTTGCCAGGAGATTTTCTCCCACAAGAAACAACATCGAATAACAAATCGGGTGGAGGTTTGCCATCGTCACATGATTTTATTACGAATTTACGCCGTACAATGAGGGAGTTAAGACCAACGCCTTCAAGATTGGCTAACGTGAAAGTTTTCGTTCATCCTGATTTAAAATCATCTTCGCATGTTTTTGTTCGAGAGGAAGGTATTAAGAATTCTCTAGAACCTCCTTTCACGGGACCACATCGAGTAATACGGAGATTTGATAAGACCTACGTTTTGGATTTTAATGGGAAACATTTAGACGTTTCAATAGATCGTCTTAAACCGGCATTTTTTGAAGAGACGAATATATCAACTGACGACGCCCCTTTTTCCGTTTCTGTGCCTTACCTTCCGCCTAACACATCACAAGTATGACCCTACCGCTACTTCCCACCCATACCAGGTCCGGAAGACGTATTAAGTACCCTTCTGTTTTTCGAAGTTACAGGGATTAAATTTATTTTTATTTTTTTTTTTTGGTAGGAGGGAGGTAGTTGTAGCGGTTTAGCGCTACCATATGATTTAATAGATTCAGTTTAAATAAAAGAATCCATACGAATTATTTCATACGAAATATTATTTCATCCGAAATATTATATTTCCTCTTCAATGGCTTTCATCTTATGATATCCTACATTCTTTTTATGCTTTTATTTAAAAGGGGCACTCAGAAAAAGTCACAGTAAACACAAAAATGAAAAAACTCACAGTTTATAGAGATATTTCGGCCTTTTGGCCTTCTTCGGTCGAGAACGAATGACAAACGCTACATTCTTTTTAGATATGTCGCCAACTTTTTTTACAATTATTTCTCCGTACCTTCAATACATAACATTAATATTATTGTTTTTTAATTAAAAAAATAAAGATGAATACCTTCCACCAATGGCTTGAAGTTTTTCAAAAGTTTCATCGACGATTTGAATTGCTTCAGTCAGGGGTGCGTTTTCGGCTTCGAGTATCTCAATTTTCTTCGAAAAGAAGCTCAAATGAGCAGAAATGAATCCAAGATTTTGCCCAACAGATTCATTTCTAAGGACTTCTTTGGCTCTTTCAATCGCCACTGCGTTGTCATCGAGCTTCTCCAAGACTTCTTTGATTTTCAAGTAGTTTTGGGCGTAATATTGGGCGGCTTCGAGCCACGTTCCCCAACGAGTTATTATTGGTTGAGGAGGCAATGGCATTTCTGGGTAACTGGTTTTTAAGACTCGAATACGACTGGGTGCCTTAAGAAATACTTTCTTGACGCTCGAAATTAAAGTATCGACTTCCGAGAATTCGTTCGGACGGTTTCGGCGATTCTATGAAATGCATGAGCGAGACATGTAACGTGTATTAGTCGAGGATAGAACACCAGAAGAGACTTTGCAGCTTTCACCATGTATGGCGCTGCATCCGTAATAAAAAGTAATACGTTTTCGTGTTTAACGCCATTGGGCCAGAGTATACTCATTGAGTTGTTAAAAAATTGTGCAATATGTACGTGGTCCGTTTTTTCTAAAATGTCCATATTAAACAATGTCGGCTTTATTACATTCTCACTACATAGTTTTCCAACTATAGCATTGGCGATATATCGCCCTTCGACGTCGGTCGTTTCGTCAATTGATATCCATATTGGACCATCTCCAATCATCTCTCGTATTTCAGCGATTGTTTCAAAATATACATCCGGAATATAATTCTTTCTTATTGTACTTTCGTCGGGGATCGACTTCCCCATGTATTTTTGCAAAAATTCTTTAAAGTTTTTGTTATTTAATTTATTCAAGGGTATATCTGCAGACACAAAGGCCCTACAGATATCCATATTAAATTCGCACTTACTATTTTCGCCTTGGTTTATGAACGTTTGGATTCCTTTTCTGTTTTTTTTCCTGTTTTCTCGATGGAGCTTCGTATCGATGTGTTGGAGGACCTGTGACCTCTGCTTGCATGAAATTTTTTTGCTGCAACAATCACAATACAGTATTTCACCTTCACATCTAAAGTTTTCTTCAGAAAACTCTCGTACATAATTTTTTACTGCCGCACTTTTTTTTGTTTTAATTTTTCCCATATTGACGGTTGGAAAGTTGAACAGAGACTGAATAAAATTTAAGTCGGTGTACAGAAAAATAGAAAAATAACATCGTAAAAGAGACGGTTTCTTTGAAGATAGTGAAAAAATAGGGGGGCGGGTTCGGTTCTTTGTACTAGTAGGATTAAGACAATAAATTCTCTCTCCACCCCTCATGGGAACAAACGAAAATGAAATTGAAAAAAAAATTATTTAAAAAAATTAAAATAAGTATTCCAAAACTGTAAAATATTTGCTAAAATATTTAAAAACCGTAAAATATGTAAAAATATGTAAAATCCCCAAAATATGTGAAAATATGTGATAACAAGTATGGTTTATTAGATTCAAAATGGTCTGAAACGTTAAAGAAAACTTGAAAAACCTATGCTGTATGCACAGAAAAAAATATTTAAATACATACGAATCCGGTCCCTACTTATGACATTTGCATCGAATAATTTTGTGACAAGCTTATTATTTAGGTTTTGGAATTTATTAGTTGGGTCAGATTCTATTATTTTATATGTTCATTATATATGTGGAGAATGAAAAATAAGGAAATAGTCCACCTGATGAGGCGTATTACGCCGAAACCGGTCGTGGAATATCCGTTTCTTTCATTCTTTCTCCCTCTGTAACTTTTCATAGCAAAACATTTTTTAATATAGGCAGCAACTATTTTAATATAGGGTTTTTGGTCGAGTAATAAGAATAATAAAAGAGTAATAAGAGTAATAAAAAAAATTCTAAATTATTATAAAAAGTCTTAATTATTTATTCTTCTCCATTAGGAGAAAAAATCTCTTATTTAACCGCACACCTTGAAGACATTTTTTTGCTTTTCCCTAATCTTTTCCACGTTGGTCGGTGGAGCTTTGGAGGCGAAGTTTGTGACAAAGCTCCGCTCACGACCGTGTGTGGGTGACTCCGGGCGAATTCAATTTCACATTGAATAATTTTTTCGCTGGTGAAAAAAGAGTTTTTTTCCTTCGACAGCAGATGACGGTTTGGCGGCAAATGGAGTTCGACATTTTACATCCCATGTTTTACGTGGAATTGCTTTGACAGCTGAAGATGGCTTCGGGATGAGCCGTTTTGGTTGAGGAGTGTTGAACTTCTGGTTTTTCAATTCCTTAAGCGCCAATAAATTTTGCTTCCTTTCGTTTGGTGTCAAATTCATGTTCAATTTGCTCAATTTTTTTAAAGGTGTCACTGACGCTCCAGAAAACTTCCTCGATGCTTTTTTCTCTAATGCTTGGGTGCTGTTTCTGGCTCTGACGGATCTTCTCTCAACCAAAGAAACGTTCGCAGGAGAAATCTCTCTTGGGGTTGTTTTTTTCGTTAGAAATTCCTTCCCTTCTGAGAGAGCAAGCTGAATTCTCGCCAGGAATCTCTTGAGCTTCTAGTATTCTCTGGAGTTTTTCGTTAGAAATTCCTTCCCTTCTGGAGAGCAAGCTGAATTCTCGCCAGGAATCTCTTGAGCTTCTAGTATTCTCTGGATCAAATCAACCTTTTTACTCCTCCATTTATAAACGTTGAATGCTTTAGATATTTTATAAGTTTATTGTATTGTAATTTAGTAAGATCTTCTTCGGAATACATATTTTTTAACTTCTAAAACGAAACGATAAAATTAGAAAGTCTTAAGTCGAGAGGCGTATTACGCCGAAACCGGTCGTGAAATATCCGTTTTTTTCATTCTTTCTCCCTCTGTAACTTTTAATAGCAACTATTTTAATTTCAAAAGAAACAGTTAAGTCAACATACCTTGAGACGAATATATTTTTATTTTTCGGAATAAGCAGTTAAGTGAACTTACCTTGAAACGGATATATTTTTGATTTAGGGAATAAACATTTATGTATACTTGCCTTGAAAATAATACGTTCCTCCATGTGAATAAACAGATATGTTGAGTTAGATTAGATTAGATTAGGTTATTGGAGTTAACAATTTTATATTGTTTTCCAAATCAGGGAATAACACAACAAATCCACATAACGAAACTAAATTATTGGTAGGTAAATCTTGTTATTGGGTTGAACTATCCAAACTAGTTTTTCAAATTTATTCCTTTATTTTTGGCAATCGATTTCGGGCGCCTATCATCGCCCCTCCTCAAGCCGCTTAAAAATAAATTTGTTGTTTTTCTTTCTTTCCTTTTACAACCTTTCAAAAATTTATTTTAAGCGGCTTGAGGAGGGGCGATGATAGGCGCCCGAAATCGATTGCCAAAAATAAAGGAATAAATTTGAAAAACTAGTTTGGATAGTTCAACCCAATAACAAGATTTACCTACCAATGATTTACTACCAAACAAAATAAAATAAAAAAAATACCTGAAACTAAATTACATACTTGAAGATACCTAAAAATGCACATCTCCATATCTAGGTTTCTATTGGGAATTGAAGTTACCGACTTATACACGACGTAAAGCTACAAGGGAACTGTTAACTCATTTTCGAGTTATTCGACTTACCTACTTATTCACGACCGCCACGGAATTTATACTCAATGAACCATCAATATATTTATCAGGTTATAAATACGAGACTCGTTCCTCCATACATTTTTGTGCCTCTTTGTGTCTCTTTATTATTAAGCTCAGGCTTTTTGGGAACATGTATAGAACGAATCCTAAAAAGAATTAGGTGCGACCACCTGCGACCTTGTTGGCAATAAAGGCAAATTTGGAAAATACGAATTACAAGAATTAATTTTTTGATAATCTGGAGCGGTATGGTCTTTGACGGTTGAAAAAATTAGATGTTAGTCGAGCTTTCGAATAATATGTATTCATCATCAGGACCTTCAGTAATACAGACAAAATTAATATAAATAAACAGAAAATTTCAAAAATTATATAATAAAAGTTCATTTACTTCACCTCGATCTTTAGTTTATTTTTTGTTGAAACTTTGTTTTAAATATTTTTCTTTCATGATTGTTCGTTTTACTCACATTGTTTGAAAAACCGTGGGCTGACTAGATCGATGTTATAATATTTCTCTAAGGATTAGATCACATTTTTTTTTAATAAATTATTTCTATATCACAGGTCGTTATTACATAAAATAATTTTAAAGAGTTCGAAATTATAAAATTTAAATAGATGGAAAGAAATCAGATTAAAAATTAAAAACAACAACATACGAGAACACATAGAGAGACTCGTAGACATAGAGAAGCTATCACAGACTAATTCCCGCTTTAATTTTAAAGAGGCTAAATATGGCAGCCCGAATACACATTGTAAAAACTTTCCTTCGTCTGACTCTGATCTAAATGTTTTTGCTAGACCAAGACTTGAAATTTTTCGGTACCAGCTTTGCCCCAAATAAAACTTGCATCCTTTTATGTTAATCAGTGGCCATATTTTTTTTGCTGCGAGGTGTATTCCTATTTCGAAATCGGCAATCAATTCATTTAACCCTCCAACGCCCGTAAGGAGTTTAATTATTTTTTTATATATTTTTTGGTTAGATTATGCTAATAGGGTCCCAACAACTTACTTACATCGTTGTTTGGACGAAAATGTATTTTAATACATTTTACAGACCCGTCACCTGTAGGTGACACTGGGCAATATTGACCTCTGGGGATTAAAAAATTTTTTTTAATTTTATGAGTTTATTTGTTTAAATATTGTTTGAAAAAGTTTTTTGTGCGTTTTATGATAAAAGATATATATATATATATAAGTGCACAAATAATTTTGGTAACAAACAAATATATATCTATATGTGCATGTATATAATTTTGGTAACAAAATAAAATATATGTATCTATAAGTGCATAAAAATAATTTTTTTGGTAACAAACTATTGTTGCTTTGAGTGGTATTGTACCAACATTGCCTATGTAAGGCCACCTGGCATTTAGAACAAAATATTCTCGTTCTCTTGTGGCACAGTTTGCATCTCTTTTGTGTGCATGCAATTTCTTTGTGCAAGTCTGATTCTGGTGGTTCATTTAGTTTTTTGATTCGCTTTCATGGTCGGGACGTTGGAAATGAGCGATTTTCTTTCTCTTTCTTTCCCGTATTTATGGCACTAGCTTTGGACGATAGACCTTCGGAAACTGAGATAGGTAAAAGACTTTTCCCCGCTCAGTTTTTTGTACAACAACCACGCATTTTGACAAGCTGAATCCAATCCGAAAAGAAAAAGTGGATACCACCACTTCTTTCCTTTTAGAGAAACTCTCATGGATTCGACGTTTTCGTCAAATCGATCTACTCCCCCCATGTATGTATTGTAGCACACTACCATATGGGGACGAAATTTTGTTGCTCCATTGCCCAGAGTCACCTGCAGGTGACGGGCAAGTTCTAGGACCTCGTGAACGGACAAAAAAAGGTTAATTCATTCAAATTTTGACTCATAACGGTTCAACAAACATAAAAGGACATGATAAGGTAAAAAAAAGTAGTATTACTTACGTTTTTTCTGGTCATTATGAATAAAAAATGTTCTGAACTCGAGATAGCATGAAATCACTTGGAAGTGGTTAGGTTATAACTGATATACAGGGTCTGATCCAGAAGTAGTAGGACTGATTTTCTGTAGCGCGAACGGAGCGTCGTAGGGGGGAGCGGCTTTTTGGATGTTGTTTAGGAGACATTTGGGAGCACACTTATATTTTTTTCAGCCGCTTGGGGGCAGTAGTTGAGACAGTACGTAAGTTCCTGTGAACCTCTACAGTGTGACCTCGTCGAAGCCCGAGATGGAGAGAAATAATTTATAGGACTAATGGCTATTAAAAAAAACTAAAGCCGTGAGGTAAAAAATTCTTTAATAATCTTCAAAATAACACCCTTCCGCTTCGCTACACAGCTTATAACGCCTTTTCCATTCATCAAACGCCTTGGAGAAGTCTTCTGGGATGGTGTTCAGAACCTCGGTCGTAGCGTCTTGAACCTCCTGGATTGATCCGTAACGGTGTTCTTGCAGAACTCTTTTCACTCGGGGGAACAGGAAAAAGTCCGGCGCGGCGGAGAGAAGTCAGGACGAAGAAAGGACACCGTTACGGTTAATCCAGGAGGTTCAAGACGCTACGACCGAGGTTCTGAACACCATCCCGGAAGACTTCTCCAAGGCGTTTGATGAATGGAAAAGGCGTTATAAGCTGTGTAGCGAAGCGGAAGGGTGTTATTTTGAAGATTATTAAAGAATTTTTTACCTCACGGCTTTAGTTTTTTTTTAATAGCCATTAGTCCTAAAAATTATTTTTCTCCATCACGGGCTTCGACGAGGTCACACTGTAGAGGTTCACAGGAACTTACGTACTGTCTCAACTACTGCCCCCAAGCGGCTGAAAAAAATATGAGTGTGCTCCCAAATGTCTCCTAAACAACATCCAAAAAGCCGCTCCCCCCTACGACGCTCCGTTCGCGCTACAGAAAATCAGTCCTACTACTTCTGGATCAGACCCTGTAATATCACTCACGGTTAACCTACAGGTTTCAGGTTTTTTTTCTCATGTAGAGGAGAAGTCAGTTAACAGTTTTTAAAAAAGAATGGACCATTAAATCAAAAAATTACGAAAATAACGGCTTTTGAAAACGCGTCACCTACATGATAAGGGTTAATTTTCTAAATTTTCATTATGGCGTACGCAGTGATTGTGGACAATGTGAAAAGCTTCCTCGTACGTATCTTGCTTTTTGTCCTTCAATAAAAAAAACCAGGGGGATGTAGTGACCGCTCCGTATTACGTGAAGTGTAAATAATTGTGTGAAGTACTTCACAGCGCATTTGAATGTACCATCGACGTAGATGGAGCCTCCTTTGCTTAAAATATTTAAATTTTTTTCGGTCGAGAGCATAATTATTCCTTTTTTTGAATCGTTGTGCCATAAAAATTTTTCTCCTTCTTTGGTTACCGAATTCAATGTGGATATAGTTTCATGGACTTCGATACGTGATTTAGGAAGTTTCGGCTTAAGGACCGCCCGGGCACTCTGCGCGGATCTTGTAACCAGTCTTTATCAGTTTTAGTGAACCCATCTAAATTCTCCGTTCTCAGCAATTTCTTGGTCTTTCATTAATGAGGTCATCCTAATTACAAAAAAAAAAAATTAAATCCACCAAAATCCGTGTAAAAATAATCTTTAGAAAAAATCCGTCTAAAAAAACCTACCTGGACTGATTTTCTTTTTAAAGAATTGTTGACGGCCTGGCGACGTAAAATTTTCGCGTCTTCTTGAAAATGATTGTGGCATAAATCGGCTTCAATCATCTTTTCATTTTGTAATTTTATTCGAGCTGTACAATTTTTTCTTACACATCGATATGCCGAAACTCCGTCCCGCAAATTTACGTCAAATTTAAATTTATGACCGCTTACTACTTTTAAAACTTTGCCTCGTTGGCTAAACATTTCTGTTACTATTCCTTCCATTTCACAAATAGGACAAGAAACTGACTAGATAATCTTCCTTGGAGTGAAGAGAGATAATTAACATTAACGTTGAATTAGTAGTGTTATTTGTAAATATTTTAATAGAACATTCTTCCAAAATAGCCCTTTCGCCGAGTTAACGTTTACTATTTAAAATATCTTTTCGCCGAGTTCACGTACCGTTTTTATATCTATCGCCCAGTTAACTTATTTTTTTTTTTTGGAGGTGGCTTATAGAACCCAATTAAAAAAAAAGGACCGGATTAGTGACATCGGCCTCTCTCGCCGAGCTAACATGCACCCGATATCTTTCCGAGAAGGGGTAATTACGTTTTTTACTTCACCGGGAGTAAAGAACATGCTGAAAGGACTTAGCTGAAGGGGTTCTTAGATGTTTTCTCTGATCATATTATCAAACTCCTGGTTTTTAACAGGGTTTGGGGAGAATTGCAGTGCTAGTAAGTTGGAGATAAGATGTCTTCCAATGATGTGTTCATAAACCTCAACGACCTGGAAGGGAAAACCTGAGAAGAGATTCTCGAGAACTTCTATAATTTCCGACCAGCAGGCCGAAGACTCGGAATTTGACGGAGATAGCGAAGCTGACGATTTTAATTTATTTTTTATTTAATGTCCGGGGGCGGTGCTAGCTTAATAGCCCCTCCGCACTTAAATCCTAGAGGATCTATTGTGCTACCCCAACTCTAGGGATCAAATTCTGGAGACTGGTAGAGTTCTCATGAACTCCATCAGTCTCTGGAAGGCAGTGCCTTTCAGGTACGCCAATGTGAGGAGTGGTTTGCCGAAGTGCAGGTACCTTCTCCTCGCGAGTGCTTCGCATTCGTACAAAAGGTGCTCTGACGATACCTTCCCGACCAGCACTCCGGCCAAAAGAGCTAGACGAGTAGGCCGACTTCATCTGCATCGTCAAATTGCTTAGAATCTAATTCAGCATCTTCTGGTTAGCAATTGACTTTAGTTAATACTAAAGTTATTCATTTTGTAATTTTTAGGAGATTCATTCAACGACGACTCTGAAGAAGAAATCATAGACGACCCAATAGTTCGTCCAAAAATCCCTATCGATCTTCCTTTCACGGACTCCGACAAAGATTCAGACTCAGATCCAGTCATGGACATTCCGAAGTGGCGGAAAAGCAATGGCAGTCACATCGTCCAAAAATTTCTTACGTCAAATTCGATCAGCCTTTTGGTACCACACAAACAATTGACTTTTCCCGGCCTGTGGAAATATTTTTTTTCTTTTTTACGATTAAACTCTTACAGTACATTTGTGACCAGTCAAATTTGTATTCCCAACAAAAGGTACCAATCTCAATCTCAATATCGAAGAACTAAAAGCGTTTCTTGGTATACTATTATAATGGGTTTTCATCAGCTTCTTTACGGTTTTACTGGTCTGAAATAATAATTTCATGTAGAAAGGATTGCCAAAATTAGTCTTTAAGATTCTAAAAGGGAGGAAGAACTCAAAGAAGATGCTTAAGCCGTCGTCGCATACTGCATCAGGCAATACTACTTACAGTTAGAAACTGTGAAGGACTGAAGTCGTCTGCTTATTTAATTTAATTTTTAGATTTAACAAGAAAAAAAAGGTGTGTTCCCTTTTCCGCGCCTCCCATTTCCGCGCCTGGTCTGGATTTTTAATTTTTCTTCCCACTTCCGCGCCCCAAGTATAAAATTGTCCCACTTCCGCGCCTCTGAAAATAGTTACAATAAAATAAGCCGAATATAAACAAAATAATCCAAAACAAACCAATCTCAATATCTTGCAAATAATCGCTAAAAAAATGATAGTAATAATCAGTATTGTGACAATGGAACTGGTAGAGAAAACTAAAGTAGCCCTTACTGATACATGAGGGTATCAGTATAGGAAAAAAAAACCAATAAAACCACGAAGAACTGGGAGTGTGTGAATGGCGATAACGAAGCCAAGGCTGCCGAGGAAGGCTGACGACAAATTTAAAAGGTAGGTTTTTTTTTTTTTTTTTATGATTTTTGATTTTTAAAATTTATTATAAAGGGATATTGTGAATTCGTCGCCGCATTCATGCACCCCAGATGTTGCCCAATCAGAAGTAACGAAGGCGTTATCTAATTGTAAAAAACGGCTTGAGAAACGGACGTCCCGATTCCAAAATTGTACCAATCGGAATTTTCGGAAGTTGAAGATCTTGGGTTGGAACTTCGATCCCTACGTTTGCATCGCTTAAATCCTCTTTGTATCGAAGTAGATTAAAAGCGACCGGCCAATCGAGAATAGATGGAGAGAGAGAGAGTCGCTGAGAATCCCCGAAAATTTGTTGACGTGCCTGACGGTTCTTCTTTTTTGCTTGCGGACGACGGTGAGAAGGACAGAATTTTGGTGTTTGGTTACAACCTTAAATCCTGCCGTATGTATCAAACTTTTTTTGGAGATTTACCAACTCTACACATTGCTGAGAACTCGCTGAGAAAATCTTTAGTTTCGGAGACAGCGAGACTAGTAGCCAATTTTTTTTTTTTTTTTTTATTAGAAAACTTTATTACCTACAAATTCAGGTATTACAGTTGAGCACGCTTTAAATAATGAATATTGACTATCACCTGAGACATGTATAGGAGGGTGTAGTCCAACGACTACCCCTCGACCAGATTTATACATAATAGTGAATAAATATAAATAAACTTAAATAAACTTAATTTTTAACATTAAAGTATGTTTGAACGGTATCACAGAGAAGAAGGGTATCACAGTATCACATTTATCACAAATGTATCACATTTTTATATTTTTAGCCCGGGTCATGTTCAAGCGAATCCTGCGGTCTCTTACGTTTCAGTCTTCTCTGGCCTGGCGGTGGGGGTAAGACTAGAGCGCTGGCAGAGACTAAAGAGTTGTCATGGACTACCATTTTTGAGTGCAGATTAGTATACGATTTCTTTATAACTTCATCGACTGTCTCGATTTGAAGGTCATGGTGCAGGTTGTCGTTCCTTATATACCAATCTGCTCCAGTAATGATTCTCAGTGCTCTATTTTGAGTCACCTGGATTCGCCGTATGTGAGTTTTCGCAGCAGATCCCCATAGTTCGCACGAGTAAAGCCATATTGGTCTTATCATTGTCAAATAAAGGAGTCTTTTTGTTTCAAGTTTAAGCGGTGATCGAGTAGTTAGCAGGGGCAATAATTGATTGGTTCTCTGACGAATTTTTATAACGAGATGGTTTATGTGTTCAGCCCAAGTCAGTTTTCTGTCCAGGAAGACTCCCAAGTATCTAATAGATTCAGTCGTCGGTATTGCAATATTGTTCAACAGGATATGATTAGTAAAGAGCTGGTGACGAAGCGTAAAAGGGACAACCGCCGATTTTGTCACACTTATCCTCATACGCCATTTTTCACACCATGAGCTGATTTTGTGCACCATGACTTGAAGTTCGTTGAAAGATGTTGAATAATCATATGAGGATTGCAAGATTGCAATATCATCAGCAAATTGCGCAGAGACTGCTGTACTTGAAATGGGGAAGTCATGATTGTAGATCAGGTACAGGAATGGCCCTAAAACGCTGCCTTGGGGTACTCCGGATAGTATTTGACAGGATCTTGATAAGGTTTGACCACATTTTACCGAGAAAGTACGAGCTTCTAGGTATGACGATATCAGCCTGTAGAGAGTATCAGGAAGATAGGGTTTCATTTTGTACAAAATTCCATAGTGCAAAACTTTATCGAATGCTTTCTCTGTGTCGATGAACACTCCCAGACAGACTTTTTTTTTTTCGAACGTTTCGAGTATTGTGTCAATCACACGATGGATTTGAAGTGGACAGGAGAGATTTTTGCGGAACCCAAACTGACTGTCAGGTAAAAGCGGTGATAAGTGCTGAAGTAATAAGGGTAAAATTAGTCGCTCGAAGATTTTTGATAATAGGGGCAAGAGGCTTATTGGTCTATAGCTCGATGGATCATGGGCTACTTTGCCCGGCTTTTTAATCATCGTGATATGGGCATGTTTCCATTTACTTGGGAAATGAGCGGTTCTGAGTATACCGTTGTAAATTTGAGTCAGTAGGACAATTCCCTTTCGTGGCAGTGCCTTGAGCAAGTCCTTCGTTATAAGGTCATGACCAGGTGATTTGTTCGGAGGTAGCCTAATAATTACATTGCGAACTTGGCTAGGTGTGAAGAAAGTTGCAAATGGGCTTAATTGAAGCGGTTCTTTTAAAGTTTGTTTAACAGATGCTGTAAACGCAGGTTTTAAGTCCGGATTAGGCTGAAATTGATCTTTTAGGAGCGAAGAAAAAAGGTTTGCTTTACCTTGGGGGTCCGTTATCCATGCATTTTCATGTTTCAAGGGCGGGATTGTCATCGGTTCCTTAGTTAGAATTTTGGTTTTTTTCCACAGCGATCCATCTTGGCTATTCAGAGACTGAATATTCGATCGATATGCATCATCCCTATCCTTTTTCAATTGTTCACTGAGCAGTTTTGCTATTCTATTATAGTTCGTTTTGTCAATCGGGCATCTCGTCTGACACCAACGACGTCTGGCTGCTTTTTTGGCACGTAGTAAAGATAAGACTTGGGCTGAGATGTTGTTTGGAATGCGACGCTGACGAGGGTTAGATGGAATGGTGGCTTTTCCCGCTGCAATCTTAATCACGTTGACGAGCCGTTCTACTGCGATGTCGATGTCTGATGGACTTTTGAGGGGAATTTGGAGCTCAGTCAGATTCGTAATCTCGTTTCTATAAATGGTCCAGTCGAATGGGTATTGAACTAAGCTTTGACGCGATTGTTCAAGGTGCGCGGCAGCATTTATCGCAACAAGGATCGGAAGATGGTCCGAGCTCATTTCGTGGATTACTTGCACATTGGAAGCCATGTATCTGATGTTTTTGCAAATAAAAAAGTCCAAAACATCGGGTATGGATCCGGAATCAGCATAAAAAGTTGGCTCCAATGGGAGTATCGTTGTTAGGGCAAACTGCGCGACGATTTCATTAAGCAACTTCCCTCTTGGATTGGATGTGTGACACCCGAATCGTGGGTGTTTCGAGTTAAAGTCTCCCCCGAGTAAAAACATGTTCCCCATTTCATGCAAAATTGACCAAAAGTCAATCATTAACATTTTATTTTCAGGAGCAGAGTAGAAAGAACCAATTTTGAAGGGTAAGAGCCCTTCACACTGGATGACAAGTTGTGCGATTTGGAATTTTTCCTCAATGATCGATGGGAGTTCCTGATGTGATATAGATTTCTTTATTAACAGGGCTGCTCCACCTTTTCGTCTTCCACTGGGATGGTCGGCGCGGTATGCTTTGTACCCGGGAATGAAGAAGTTAACATTTGGGGCTAATTTAGTTTCAGATAATAGCATTATGTCGATGTTATGTAATTCAAGGAATAAGGTAAGTTCGTGGGATTTATTTAGTGCTCCTCTGCTGTTCCATGTGCTGATTGTGATCGAGTTGATAACGGTCATTTTGATAACAAGGACGGGAGGATCTGGGATAACATAGTAATGAGTGGTGTGATGACACATAGTAGCTGGTCGATTTTTCCTGCAAGAAGATCTAGCGAGTTTTTTGAGGTGGTGGAATAAGATGCGACGTTTGAATCTTCCTGCTGGACGTGCTTAACGGGAATCGCTCGGCTGATTGAAGTTTTTGAGTACTTAACTGCATTAGCATAAGTAGGCGTATTATCGCTATCCTGAACGATCTTAGGGTTTTTATTTTGCAGCTCATTGGCTCGTGATGGTGCGGGGGGGTTATATTTTACGACCTGCCGCCATTTAGGAGCATATCTTTGTAGCTCTTTGTGCTTAGGGCAGCCTTTGTAGTTGGCAGTGTGGCTACCCTTACAGTTCACACACTGGGGGGCTTCATCTTTAGTTTTTTTGCAAGCTGTAGTTAAGTGGTACGAGTCACATTTTACGCATCGAGGGGCATTTTGACAATAATTTTTTGAATGACCAAATTGTTGGCATCTGGCACATTGAATAACTGAACGCCTGGGTCTTGGTGGCTCTACCTTAATTTTGCAGTGATAAAGAGTACTCATGGAGTATATTTTGTCGTTGTTAGGGTGAGGCGCTAAATCTAAGAAGAAGAGAGGTAGTGGCGATTTGGTGACAGGATGGTGAACAGGTAGCATATTGACGGGATTATATCCAGCATTTTTAATTTCGTTCATTAATGTTGGTACATCGCTAGAGGGGTGTAAGCCTCTGAGTACTACTCTAAAGGCCTTTTCAGATTTGATTTGGAAAGTGTGATATTCTGCGCCATTACTTTGCAGATATTTGACTGTTGAACGGTAGTCCTCGACAGATTCAAGTAGGATTTTCACTTTGTTGTCGGTGGTGACATGTTTGAATGGACTTTTACAAGTCTCAACGAGTGCGGTGAGCAGTTGATTTATATTATTGACATTGCTGATGAATATTGGTGGCGGTGGAGGGATTTTGGGGGCAGAGTTACTCTCTGAATTTTCCTCGTCATCCATGTTTTCAAGAACTGAGTATCTGTTTCGGCTCGCAAAAGGCGACTCGCCTTCAGTCTTTTGTCTTTTGTTTTCGTTTCCCACCATGGCAGGGAAATTTATTCGTTATGATATTTATTTTATTAATCAAAGAGTTCAGTTAAATAATTGATTACGTGAAAAATGTGATATGACTGATAGTAGACGTAAACAAGGTACCTGGCGCTGTGATAAGGTGGTGGTTCACAGCAGAACTAAACCCGGAACTTTTTCCGATATTTAAAACACGAAAAACGCGTTAATTACACTGTTGATTTTCAAGATACAGATTGTCTTTATAGAATATCGACTGTAGATCGGGAAAGTCACATAAAATTATCACTCAGATACTTTTAACTCGCGAAATTCACGTTTTAAAGAGAGCTCTCTGAAATCACGTGTTAGTGGTATAACAGTTGAGCCAATTTTTGAGGTCACAATTTGTAGGAACAGAAGAAAACTGTTTTTAAAAAAAAAGTGGAAAATATGAGTTCTCTTTCGTCCGTTTAGAACAGCACATATCTGGAGGTTAATAGTTTGTTATCTGTTCTATTTTGTTTTCCGGTGTTTGTTCTTTTTTGTTCTGTTTTATAAGAATTTAAGTTCACGATGGAAATGGAAGTTGATGAAAATGGCAAAAACGTGATGGCTTCTTCAGGTACTGTAGGAAGCGTCTCGCTTTCTCTTCACCCATTGGTCCTCATGAACATTTCCGAACATTGGACCAGAGTCAGATCCCAAGAAGGATCAGCGCAGCAAGGTATCACATATCCCCTCATAAATCCGTATTTTATACTTATTTTAGTTATTGGAGCTCTAATCGGAAGCAGAAAGGAAGAAATATTGAACTGATGATTCGTTTGAACTTCTCTTTGATATTGTCGGCGGCTCAATCGTTATTGACAAGCCATATTACAGAATCAAAGAAGAACAATGTAATATTATAGTAACTGTTATTATAGTAATTTTTTGGAATTTTAGTCAAACAGGTATTTTCGATATGGATTTCCTCGGTTGGTACACAACTGGAGATGCTCCTGATGACAACGATATCCGTGTCCATAAGCAGTCTGCGAGATAAATGAAAGTCCGGTTTTTCTTAATTGAATCCGCAAGCGAGGCATTCCGATTTGCCAGTTACGCTTTATGAATCTGTGATTGATTTGGTCAATGGGAAAGCGACGATGCTTTCGTTGAGCTCCATTATACTCTGGCGACTGAAGAAGCTGAAAGAATCGGAGTCGACCATATTGCCAGAATGTCCAGCAATGATGCCAGCGAAAGTTCATTAGGTAAAATACAAATATTTTCTTTCGTTAACTAATTCTATTTTAGTTGCTGACACTTAAGCGCGCAGCATTCAGCCATAAAAATGCTTCATTCACGTGTGAAACTTGTCCTTGAATATCTACGAGCGGTCGAAAGCGGGCAGCTTTCTAGAAACCATGATATTCTACGAGAAGCTTATGCTTTGAGCCACAGACTCCCCGTAATCCAAAGTCCCCGATTCCACGCTGATTTCTACAATGTATGTAAAATTTTTTTTTTAAAGCTTGCCAGACTTTGACCAAGTCTGGGAAATACTTCCCCTCCTATATACTTCACCCTCTTATATACTTCCCCCTCCTATATACTTCACCCTCCTATATACTTCACCCTCTTATACAGGGTGTCCGGAAACACATGGCAAGTGTCTGGGAGAGCGTTAAAAAGTGGTTTTACGAAAAAAAGTTAAATGTAAACCCCCTTAATTTAAATCAAAGAATTTGATGGTGTAGTTTAAAATCCGCCTGGATATACAGGGTGTCCCAGGCACAACCTAACTTCGTTATTTCAAATGAGAACCCCTATTTTTTATTTCAGATTCGTAATCTACGCAAAATTTCAAGTAGATTTGTACTCATATGACAATTTTGGACAACTTTTAAAAATGTCAAAATTTAGCGTTTTTTGCGCTAAAATCCGTTAAAATTGACCTAGGAGACTCGTTTTTTTTTAATTCCACTTATTTTTCCCGAAGAATCCAACTGTCTCAAATTTGAGCATCTTCGCATTCTGCATCACGAGATTTCGTCGCTAATGGCCTTTTTTCAAGTTTAACTCCAAATTCCATACTTCAAAAATGGAAATTAGCGATTTGTTGACGGAATTTTAATTTTTGATGCGTAAACACAAAAGACGCTGTAGCTCTTTCAAAATTTGTGGTCCGAAAGAAAAATTCCTTTCAACAAGTGCTAATTTTCATTTCTGAACTAAAATTTGGGTTCTAACTTGAAAAAAGGCCATTAGCGACGAAATCTCGTGATGCAGAATGCGAAGATGCTCAAATTTGAGACAGTTGGATTCTTCGGGAAAAAATAAGTGGAATTAAAAAAAACGAGTCTCCTAGGTCAATTTTAACGGATTTTAGCGCAAAAAACGCTAAATTTTGACATTTTTAAAAGTTGTCCAAATTGTCATATGAGTACTCAAATCTACTTGAAATTTTGCGTAGATTACGAATCTGAAATAAAAAATAGGGGTTCTCATTTGAAATAACGAAGTTAGGTTGTGTTGGGACACCCTGTATATCCAGGCGGATTTTAAACTAAACCATCAAATTCTTTGATTTAAATTAAGGGGGGTTTACATTTAACTTTTTTCGTAAAACCACTTTTTAACGCTCTCCCAGACGCTTGCCATGTGTTTCCGGACACCCTGTATACTTCCCCCTCCTATATACTTCACCCTCTTATATACTTCCCCCTCCTATATACTTCACCCTCTTATATACTTCCCCTCCTATATACTTCACCCGCTTATATACTTCCCCTCCTATATACTTCACCCTCTTATATACTTCGCCCCCCATATATACTTCACCCTCTTATATACTTCCCCCTCCTATATACTTCACCCTCTTATATACTTCCCCCTCCTATATACTTCACCCTCTTATATACTTCGCCCCCATATATACTTCACCTCTATATACTTCCCCCTCCTATATACTTCACCCTCTATATACTTCCCCCTCCTATATACTTCACCCTCTTATATACTTCCCCCTCCTATATACTTCACCTTATATACTTCCCCCTCCTATATACTTCACCCTCTTATATACTTCGCCCCCCATATATACTTCCCCCTCCTATATACTTCACCCTCTTATATACTTCGCCCCCCATATATACTTCACCCTCTTATATACTTCCCCCTCCTATATACTTCACCCTCTTATATACTTCCCCCTCCTACATTGTCCCTTCTCTTCAGGAAGTTCCCTTCAGGGCCAGCTCCAGATCAGTACTTTTCCCCGTTGAACATTTTTATCATTTTGTTGTAGCAATGCAATGACGTCGGCTTGATGACCTATCTTGGAACCATCACAAAAAGCTGCAACGATATGAACCAACTAGTGAATAAATTCAACCTTTTGTACGACCGTCAAGGAATGGGAAGAAGAATGAGAGGAATTTTCTTTTAAATTCTTAATTTACTATAAAAACATTATTTTACTTATAATTTATGGTTTTTTTTTTCAAAATCTTTATATCTGTACAAATATTTTGATGGGTCTAATTTTTAATAAAATTAATAGCATCAGATTTTATTTTATCCCATTTATGTTGAGGGGCGCCTCAGACAAACTTATGTTTGATGATGACCTCTGGTGTTCCTTTCAGAAACTAAACTTGAGGGTATTACAATAACATATTTCTAAGAAAATTTAAACGGTACTTGTGAGTTTACGATACCAGGGATTTTGCCGTGGCCAGAGGCCAGCTCCGTTATACTTCCCCTCCGTCATACTTCCCCCTCCGTTATACTTCCACCATCATTACTTCTCTTATGGAAGTTTTTGTTGAATCACTTCGCAGTAATATTCCGGTCAAATCTAGGCACACCCAGGCGGGGGATTTAGCCATATTGCCGTTGATCAATCTACCTAAAAATGAAATTTTTCAATGCAGACATTTGAACCCTCAAATCTATCATAAAAACAATAAAAAGCAAAATTTCAGTCTAAAAAAATTGAATTTTGATTTAAAAAACGTCGATTGTTTCAGAAAAAGAGAAATTTTTATTTGTAATGAGGTTACTTTGGTAACTTCCCCTACTATATTCCCCTCCGTTATACTTCCCCTACTTATACTTCCCTACTATATACCCCCCTCCGTTATACTTCGCCTACTATATACTTCCCCCTCCGTTATACTTCCCCTCCGTTATACTTCCCTACTGTATATTGTACTTCCCCCTCCGTTATACTTCCCCTACTATATATTTCCCCCTCCGTTATTCTTTCCCTACTATATATACTTCCCCCTCCGTTATACTTCGCCTACTATATACTTCCCCTACTATATACTTCCCCTCTGTTATACTTCCCCTACTATATATTTACTTCCCCCTCCGTTATACTTCCGCTACTATATACTTCCCCTCCCTCCGTTATACTTCCCCTACTATATACTTCCCCCTCCGTTATACTTCCCCTACTATATACTTCCCCCTCCGTTATACTTCCCCACCTTTATACTTCCCACTATATACTTCCCCTCCATTATACGTTCCCTACTATATACTTCCCCCTCCGTTATATTTCCCCTACTATATACTTCCCCCTCCGTTATACTTCCCCATTATATACTTCCGGTTCCCCCTCCGTTATACTTTCCCTACTATATACTTCCCCCTCCGTTATACTTCCCTACTATATACTTCCCCTCCGTTATACTTCCCCTCCCATATACTTCCCCCTACGTTTTACGTCCCCTCCGTTATACTTCTCCCTCCTATATAGATACTTCTCTTTAAGTAAGTTTTCGTTGGAAGCTCTTCAAACTAGTACTTTTTTTATTGCCGTTGATCAATCTACCTAAAAATGAAATTTTTCACTGCAGACATTTTGAACCCTGAAATTTATCATAAAAACAATAAAAAGTAAAATTTCAGTCTAAAAAATTGAATTTTGATTTAAAAAACGTCGATTATTTTGTTTAAGAAAAAGAGAAATTTTATTTGTAATGAGGTTACTTGGTAAACCTGTTCGGGGAAGCTTTTCTCTCGAGTAGGTTTGTGCACTTTTATGTTTGTTTTGGCCCCTTGGGTCTTACGTCATTCAGTGATACGTGAAAAGTCGAACGTATTAAAGACATTTTAATTGTTTTTATTTTATTTTTAATTTAATTTAATTTTTCTTCAGCCTAAAATGGAAAGGCCGACGATTGACGAGGCCGGGAGAGTGCCAAAACCGAATTTCGACGGGTCCAAAATTTTACGAAATTTCTTTAAATGTCTTTACAAGTTAAATTCCTGAGCCTTGTAGACGTCCTTCTCAGGGTCCCGCCGTTGTTTATAATCGACGAGCTTTTCCGCATGAGGCTTGGCCTACCTCAGGATAGCTACAGTTACCTCGTCGAATTTTCACCCGGGGCTCAAAACGATTCCTTTTTTATCAGCCCGGACTCGACCGATATTTCCAACTTTTTCAATTACGATTCACAAACTTACAAACTCGTTTTTACACTCGTCCTCAAAGTTATCATCTCTTGTCTAGGTAAGAATTTTTAATTGTTTTTCTTTGTCCTCCTTCTTTTCGGTGTGATTCAGCACTTTTTTTTTATTATATTTTTTTCTTCTACTCCTACTATTGTTCAAAATCCTTGTTGGCAAAACATTGAATAACCAGATTCCTTATAAAGTTTGTGATGTCAAAGTCCAGAAGGAAGAATTAAAAAAAAAAAAAAAAAAGGAAAAATTTGAAGGTCCAACAAGTGTCAAATTTTTTTTCCATTGTTATTATCAGCTAAAATTAAAGTGGGTTATTTTTTTCTAATCTTTCGTATAAAAACTTTCTTGGAGACTTTAACTTGCAGTAGAAAGAGAAATTGCTTGTTAAAGTGGATTAGCTCATTTATTTGGATTCAACACTTTGTAATGAATTATGCATTTTTGACGATTCTTTCTAAAAAGAAAGTTATTTTTATACTCTTGGTTGACCGTGTTTAGAAATGGGTCTTTTTGACCCCGTCGGTCAGGGCCAAAATGACCGGTTTTCTTATTTATATATATTTTTTAAAAACCGTTTCTTTCATTTTTATTTATTACAGAATTAATTAATTAATTTTAATAGAATTTAATTAATTATTTTATGTAAGCATAGGTATATTTTATTTTTCTGATAGCTGTACTGTTTGAAGAAGCATAGAAAGAAATTGAATTGATAGAAAGATGTGTTGTGATGTGATTTATTAGATTCTGATGATATTTAGATTTTGTGGTACCCACATCACCCCTCATAGAGAAAATGAAGGGTGAAGTCTGCGGTGGTTTGTGTCGAGCGATGATGTGTCGTGTGCGGATGCTGGAAAGCGAACTGTCGAGATGTGACGTGAGTGTCGCAGTTGTTGAGAAATTCGTTCCGAGGTTGAAGTGAAACCAGTGAGTCGAACTGGTGCGGAACTGTTGATGTCGATCGATTGATGATGCTGATGCTGATGTTTGATGATGATTGAGATTGAGGAGAGAAGAATGGGTTGCTGGAGTCGTCGATGAGAGATCTAGACGTGCTGTTCTATTTTTGTATTAGGTATACAAAATGAAACTCGGCTAAAATCTACAATTTTCAAACCCTGCGGTTGAGTTTCATTTTGTACACCTAATAAATAAAAATTGTAGGAAATTTAATTCTCTATAAATTTGTACTTAATTATTTTTTTCTAGGATGCACCATTTTGGGAAAATAATTTTTTTTTGAATAAATTTATCTTGAAAACAGTGCGTCCTAGAGAAAAAATGAATAGATAAAAATTAAAGAGAATTAAATTTCCAACAGATTTTATTTAGTGCATTTTTTCAAATCTGTATCGGTTTACGATTTCAAGCCTTTAAAAATTAACCTTCTTAATGGTTATACTTCAATAACCTTCTTACACGGAGAAGGTCAACTTTTGATGGACTTTAACGCCTAAAATGTTCAAAATTTTGAAAAAATGAACTACTAGGTGTACAAAATGAAACTCGGCTAAAATCTACAAATTCAAATTTACCCTGTGGCCGAGTTTCATTTTGTACACCTAATATGTTGAGAGACTTTAAATATGTATCTTGTTGTGTTTCATCGCTGTGTTCGTGTTGGTGTTCGTCGTCGGTTACCAATTGTGCAAAAAGAAAGTTATTTGCTATACCGGTGGTAGATAGTGTAACTATGCTATTTGTATAGCATTGTCAGTTTTTGGAATGGGCCTTCTTGATTCCTTTTGTGCCTATTTGGGGAAAACTACCTAAAAGTATGTTAATAGCCTAAACACACAATTGGGGTTTTTACACCAAAAAATTGAGGAAAACTGCCCAAAAGCAGTGTCAGCAAACGCTCAACACCCTTTTAAATAGGGCGCTGGTGCTCAAAAACCTGATGAAGGGGTGTTTTACACCAAAAAATTGAGGAAAACTGCCAAAGCAGTGTAACAGCAAACGCTCAAACCCTTTTAAATAGGGCGCTGGTAGGTCAAAATGATGAAGGGGTGTTTTTACACCAAAAAATTGAGGAAAACTGCCTAAAAGCAGTGTAACAGCAAACGCTCGAACACCCTTTTAAGTAGGGCGCTGGTAGCTCAAAAACCTGATGAAGGGGTGTTTTTACACCAAAAAATTGAGGAAAACTGCCTAAAAGCAGTGTAACAGCAAACGCTCAACACCCTTTTAAATAGGGCGCTGGTAGCTCAAAAACCTATGAAGGGGTGTTTTTACACCAAAAAATTGAGGAAACTGCCTAAAAGCAGTGTAATAGCAAACGCTCAAACACCCTTTTAATAGGGCGCTGGTAGCTCGAAAACTGATGAAGGGGTGTTTTTACACCAAAAAATTGAGGAAAACTGCCCAAAAGCAGTGTACAGCAAACGCTCGAACACCCTTTTAAATAGCGCTGGTAGCTCAAAAACCTGATGAAGGGGTGTTTTTACACCAAAAAATTGAGGAAACTGCCCAAAAGCAGTGTAATAGCAAACGCTCAAACACCCTTTTAAATAGGGCGCTGGTAGCTCAAAAACCTGATGAAGGGGTGTTTTACACAAAAAATTGAGGAAACTACTAACATTATAAGATGTTAAAAGCCAAAACCTGATTGGGTGTTTACACCAAAAAATTGGGAAACTGCCCAAAAGCAGTTTAACAGCAAACTCGAACACCCTTTTAAATGAGGTGCTGGTAGCTCAAAAAACCTGATGAAGGGGTGTTTTACACCAAAAAAGGAAAACGACTCATAATTCATGTAAAAGATGTTAAAAGCCCAAACACGATAGGGGTTTTTACACCAAAAATTGGAAAACTGCCCAAAAGCAGTTAACAGCAACGCTCAACACCCTTTTAAATGGGCGCTGGTAGCTCAAAAACCTGATGAAGGGGTGTTTTTACACCAAAAAATTGAGGAAAACGACTCATAATCAATATAAATGTTAAAGCCCAAAACGATAGGTTGGGGGGTTTCACACCAAAAAATTGAGGAAAACTGCCCAAAAGCGTAACAGCAAACGCTCAACACCCTTTTAAATGGGGCGCTGGTAGCTCAAAACCTGATGAAGAGGTGTTTCTACACCAAAAAATTGAGGAAAACGACAATGCGCGCTGGTAGCTCAAAAACCTGATGAAGGGGTGTTTCTACACCAAAAATTGAGGAAAACGACTAACTCGCTGGTAGCTCAAAAACCTGATGAAGGGGTGTTTTTACACAAAAAATTGAGAAAATGACTAACGCGCTGGTAGCTCACAAACCTGATGAAGGGGTGTTTTTACACCAAAAAATTTAGGAAAACGACTCATAACCTATTATAAAAGGATGTGAAAAGCACAAAACGTGATAGATTGGAGGTTTTTACACCAATAAATAGAGGAAAACTACCCAAAAGCAGTTTAACAGGAAACACTGGAAACCCTTTTAAATTGGGCGCTGGTAGCTCAAAAACCTGATGAAGGGGTGTTTCTACACCGAAAAATTTAGGAAAACGACTCATAATGAAAGATGTTAAACGCCCAATAAAATGGCTTTTCCAGACCAGAAAATCGAGGAAAATGATGAAAAACCAAGGTTGTTAAACACTCAGTTATTTTTGTCTTTTTGAAGCAAACTATTCCATAGTATTGATTCAATACTTTTTTGTAAATCAGAATTTTGAGGGAAAAATTTAAGTAAAAAAATTCTCCATCCTTTCAGGAAGTTTCTGTCTGGGTAAATTTTTTTCGTTCTTGAAGGTTAAAGTTGTTTTTTGCCTTCCTTTCCAATTCTTGAAATTTAAATTTTTTACTTTAAACCACTTCCTTGAAAGATTTATTGTCCTCAATCCTCTGTTTTGTAGGAATCGGTCTTAAGATTGTAGGCACTTAAAGACCAATGGTCTTTACACTCATTTTATTGTGGTTTCTAACTTTTGCCAGTTTTCAACTTCATTCACAAATCATGTCCTGAAGATATTGAAATTCAAGAAGTTAATTAGCGTGTTTTATTTTTCAGGTGTTGTCGCAGCGCTTTGTACGTTTGTACTATGGACGAAACACCTTCTTATAGTTTACATGTATTTAATTTCGGTGAGCGTGTCTTCATGTCATACTGGTGCAATTTACGGATGATGAAATCCGTAATATCGACTATGGATAACATGAATCCAAGCGTTTTTGAAGACATCCTCTCCCTAAACATCGAACA
This sequence comes from Orius insidiosus, assembly GCA_014119065.1. NCBI lineage: Eukaryota > Metazoa > Arthropoda > Insecta > Hemiptera > Anthocoridae > Orius > Orius insidiosus. Next base: position 44,461 of record JACGAQ010000561.1, on the reverse strand, counting down.
CCTAACGTCAGATGAAAGTCCAGGAGCTGTGCTTCTTGAAAACTTTGTCGCTCAGTGCAGCCTCGCTTCTATCTTCTGCTACCTTCACCTCGGCCCTAGATATCCAATTTTACAGAAGTTATGGGGTGTAACTTTCCTCGCTCCATCATTTCTAGCGATTTTACCTATACCGTCTTTTATATTAACTCTTGTCCCTGTTTTCGCTGCCGTTCTCCCTTTGGCGATGGTCAACTTCATTTTATGGACTAGTCTTTTTAGCGTATTCGAAACCATCTCAAGAGGTTACGAACATGCCAGATCATTCATTAGGTATGTAATTATTTAAAAAAAATTGTTATAATTTTTTATTTAGTGATTTCGGTCTCTCGGCGTTGATGGAAGTCGAATGGATGCGGTTAAACGTTCCCTGTGTTCTTCGGACTTTCTGGATTCTCAGATTAATTGAACAAGCGATCGCTTTGCAAGTCCCTGCAGGTTTTACGATTGTCGATTTTATTGCCATGGCGAAATCGCTTTTGACGACAGGATGCGAAACTCTCACTTCTGTCTTAGGGATGACCTCTGTCGTCTCCTATCTTTCACATTATATTGGACGTTTCGTACAATGGGTAATTAAAAAAAAAAAAAACAAAAAAAACTAATTTTAAAACTAGATTCTTCTCACTGATGACGACGACGATAAAAGCATCGGGACAGTTTCTGCGATTTTATTTTACATTCTTGCTCTCCAAACAGGGCTCACAGGTCTGGAACCTGAAAAAAGATTCATCCGTCTCTGCAGAAACTTCTGCCTTTTATTCACCGCTATTCTTCATTTTATGCATAACATCGTTAACCCTTTGTTAATGTCATTAAGTGCATCTCACAATCCAGCATTACATAAGTATGAAAAAAAAGTTAAAATCTCTTATCAATTTTTTTAGACATATAAGAGCGCTGCTGGTTTGCTTATTTTTAATAATATACCCGATCGGTTTGGTCACATATTTATGGCATCACCAGCCGTTGAGTTCGTGGCTTCTCGCCGTTTCGGCTTTTAGCATCGAAGTAGTTTTTAAAGTGATCGTATCGCTTCTGATATACATGTTGTTCCTTATTGACGCCCATAGAGCGACTTTTTGGGAAAAATTAGACGACTATGTATATTACATACGTGCTTTTGGAAATACTGTAAGTATCAGAATCTATAAATGGCTAAAAATAATTTTGTTTTGTTTTAGGTCGAGTTCTTTTTTGGTGTTTTTCTATTTTTTAATGGTGCTTGGATTTTAATGTTTGAGTCTGGAGGTGCCATTAGGGCAGGAATGATGGGAATTCATGCTTATTTTAATATATGGTAAGTCTTTGTCACATATAGCACAATCAATATTATAGAATGATATAATAATCATAGAATCATAGAATGATTCTTCTTTGGTGAGTAATTTTCAATGCCTTTGGCTACCTCACAGACAACCTAGGTTCATAGCATAGAGCAGTGATCCCCAACGGGGGCAGTGGGAAGTTACTATGGGGCAGTGTTGGGCGTAATCGTAATCGCAATTACGATTACGATTGTAATCGCAAGTTCTTAATTACGATTACCATTACAATCGTATTCGTATTTTTTCTGTGATTACGATTGTAATCGCATTTTTTAATGATTACAATCGTATTTTTTTTCTGCGATTACAACCGTAATTGTATTTTTTTCTGCGATTACCATTATAAATGTATTTTTTTCTGCGATTAAAATCGTGATCGTATTTTTTTTTCTGCGATTACAATCTTGGTCTTAATTATTAATACCGTCATTGAAAGCAATTTGGTCAGGTAATCTCAGTAAAATGTCATATACGAGCCGTAAACACTAACGAAAATACGATTACGCCAGTAATTGCTAAAAAAAATGCGATTACCACCGTAATCGCAGAAAAAAATACAATTATGATTGTAATTGCAGAAAAAAATACGATTACGATTTTAATCGCAGAAAAAATACGATTAAGTATAATGGTAATCACAGAACAAAATACAATTACGATTGTAATTGCAGAAAAAATACGATTACGATTGTAATCGTTAAAAAATGCGATTACAATCGTATTCGTAATCGTAATTGCAATTACGATTACGCCCAACACTGCTGTGGGGCGTTATGCAAAATTTAGGTGATAGGGGGAAATGGCTAAGTGGCCAGCCATGGAGGCGTCAGCATGAGTCATTTTTTTATTTAATTTTTATTAATGCCATAATTAACGCTGCTGTTAAGTAAAGGGCAAAAACTTAACCGCCCGTTAAAAAATTTAACCGGCCCGTTGAGTAAAGGGCAAAAATTTAACCCCCCGTTAAAAAATTTAACCGGCCCGTTGAGTAAAGGGCAAAAATTTACCCCCCCCCCCCCCGTTAAAAAGTTAACCGGCGATTCAACCAACCTGTTAAGGAAAGGGCAAAAATTAACCGCCCATAAGTAAAGGGTAAAAACTTAACCGCCCGTTAAAAATTCTAACCGGTCCGTTAAGTAAGGGCAAAAACATAACCGCCCGTTAAAAATTTTAACCGGTCCGTTAAGTAAAGGGTATAAACTTAACCGCCCGTTAAAAAAAGAAACCGGCCCGTTAAGTAAAGGGCAAAAACTTTACTGCCCGTTAAAAAAAAATTAACCGACCCGTTAAGTAAAGGGCAATAATTTAACCGGCCCGTTAAGCAAAGGGTAAAAAACTTAACCGGCCATTAAGTAAAGGTTACAAACTTGACCGCCTGTTAAAAAATTTAACCAGCTTGTTAAGTAAAGGGTAAAAACTTAACCGCCTGTTAAAAAATTTGACCTGCCTGTTAAGTCAGGGCAAAAATTTTACCGGTCCATTAAGTAAAGGGCAAAAACTTAACCGGCCCGTTAAGTAAAGAGCAAAAACTTAACCGCCAGTTAAAAATTTAACCAGCCCGTGTTAAATAAAGGGCAAAATTTAACCGGCCGTTAAAAAAATTAACTGCCCCGTTAGGTTATTTTTTTCTTAAGTAGGATAGGGGTGGTCAGTATTTTCCTCCTTTTAGGGGGGCGCAGGCTTCAAAAAGGTTGAGAAACACTGGCATTGCATAGAGGTTCTGTTTGAAAACTTTATTTAAAAAAAAATGTTTTTGTGATACCCTCAATAGATGGCTTTGAAAATATTTCTTTCACATTTCACAGCATCCAAATGACCTGCCCATCATTTGTGGTTTCTAGGGCATTTCCTGTGATTATGGTATTTTTTCAACCTGGAATTATGTTTTCAGGTGTGAGGCGAAAGCAGGTTGGTCTGTTTTTATGAAAAGAAGGACGGCTGTGAACAAAATAGACTCGCTCCCGGAAGCGAACGAGTCGCAGCTTGCGAACCTCGACGACGTCTGCGCGATCTGCTACCAGGAAATGCGATCCGCGAAATTACTCGATGCAACCACTTTTTCCACGGAGTTTGCCTTCGAAAATGGCTCTACGTCCAAGACCGATGCCCCCTCTGCCACGAAATCCTGTATAAAGTCGAAACCGAAAACGACGAAAGCGACCGCTCAGAGACGAAACGGGCGAAGCCGTCGTTCCCCTTCTCGACGACAGATGAACCCTCATTAAGGTAACCAAATTCACCCACCAAACAGGAAACTCAACTAAAAAAGCCACTCCTGATCCCCCAATGGATTCTCCTTTATGCCAAGCTTAAACCTCATTTATGTGATTCAGAGACTTATTAATTTTTTTTTTTTGGTAAGACTTCAGGGGACACACAGATTTAAACTATTTGGTAAAGACACCGTGATTTATTTATTTTTGTTTTCTTTTATTCTGTACAGGCTGTTCTCTTTGTAGTCTAAATAATTAAGACATTTAAGACCAAGTAAATTTCCTTTTTTAAACCAGGGTTGGTTAAAAAATTTAAAACTAGTTTAAGGTGATATTGTTATCAATTTTTGTCTTTTATTTTTTTTTCATGCTAAAAAAATTGGTCCAATTTATAAGTCGTTGATTTTAAGTACTTAAATTGGTAGTTGTAATTTTCTGTTTTATTTTATTTTTTAATGCAGACATGAAAGGAAAGAATTGTGATAAAACCAAACCCTTATAAAATACGTTCTGTGTATAAATGCTCTTATGAAATGTGTATATTTTATTATAAATATTAATGTTACTTTGTTATCTGTTATTACCTGAAAGAAGCTGAGTAGGCATCAAAATACTCTTTACGATAAATATTTTTGTACATGGCTGCCATTTTTGTTTCAGAAAAAAAATTTTTTTTCTTGGAGTTTAGTGCTATTTTTTTAAGTGAAAATTTTTTTGTTATATTAATTTTAAGAGTTCATAAATATCATTTTTGGTTTTTTCTCTTCTTCAATTATAACTTATTGTGATACTCTTGACAGGATAGACTCCGTAGGGTCAAAAAAATAGTGATCTATGTCGATTGTTACTAGGCTTTTTTCAAACACCTCCGTCATTTTCATGATATGCTTGATTAATTTTTGATGTTCAGCCATTTCCTCGTTCTTTTTGCCCAGTTAGTCCTTTGTACCACTCATACCTTTGGCCTAAAAACCCTTTTACTCCCTTTTACCCCTCTTACTCCCTTTTCTTACTGAGAGTAAGAATAAATTGCCTACAGAAAAATTTATTCGTTTAAAAAAATCCACCGCCTTATAGATCAGCTAGGCAGTCGTCTGATCGTCATCTAGACAATGTAAGATCGTCAGCTAGACAGTCGTTAAATCGTCATCTTGGCAGTCGTTAGATCGTCAGCTAGACAATCGTTAGATCGTCAGCTAGGCAGTCGTTAGATCGTCAGGTAGACAATAGTTAGATCGTGTGCTAGACAATTGTTAGATCGTCAGCTAGACAGTCGTTAGATCGTCAGCTAGACAGTCGTTAAATCGTCAGTTAAACAATCGCTGAATGTCAGCTAGGCAGTCGTTTGATCGTCAGCTAGACATTTGTTAGATCGTCAGCTAGACAGTCGTTAGATCGTCAGTTAAACAATCGCTGAATGTCAGCTAGGCAGTCGTTTGATCGTCAGCTAGACAGTCGTTAGATCGTCAGCTAAACAGTCGTTAGATCGTCAGTTAAACAATCGCTGAATGTCAGCTAGACAGTCGTTTGATCGTCAGCTAGACGTCGTTAGATCGTCAGCTAGACAGTCGTTAGATCGTCAGCTAGACAGTCGTTAGATCGTCAGTTAAACATTCGCTGAATGTCAGCTAGGCAGTCGTTTGATCGTCAGCTAGACAGTCGTTAGATCGTCAGTTAAACAATCGCTGAATGTCAGCTAGGCAGTCGTTTGATCGTCAGCTAGACAGTCGTTAGATCGTCAGTTAAACAATCGCTGAATGTCAGCTAGGCAGTCGTTTGATCGTCAGCTAGACAGTCGTTAGATCGTCAGTTAAACAATCGCTGAATGTCAGCTAGACAGTCGTTTGATCGTCAGCTAGACAGTCGTTAGATCGTCAGCTAGACAGTCGTTAGATCGTCAGCTAGACAGTCGTTAGATCGTCAGTTAAACATTCGCTGAATGTCAGCTAGGCAGTCGTTTGATCGTCAGCTAGACAGTCGTTAGATCGTCAGTTAAACAATCGCTGAATGTCAGCTAGGCAGTCGTTTGATCGTCAGCTAGACAGTCGTTAGATCGTCAGTTAAACAATCGCTGAATGTCAGCTAGGCAGTCGTTTGATCGTCAGCTAGACAGTCGTTAGATCGTCAGTTAAACAATCGCTGAATGTCAGCTAGGCAGTCGTTTGACCGTCAGCTAGACAATAGTTAGATCGTGTGCTAGAGAATCGTTAGATCGTCAGCTAGACAGTTACTGATTGTTACTAGCCTTTTTCTCAAACACCTCCGCCTTTTTCATGAATTGCTTGATTAATTTTTGATGTTTGGCCATTTTCCTCGTTCTTTTGCCTAGTTAGTCCTTTTACCCCTCGTTCCTTTGGCCTAAAAAAACCCTTTTTACTCCCTTTTCTGTGGTCTTCCTCCGTCTTTCGCCCTTTTAGGTCCCTTCTTGTTTTCCTCAGTTGTTTGGCCTAAGAAGACCCACCCCAACTCTTAACTCTTTTTACCCGATTTTCACCTATTTTTTTTTTCTTTTGGCTCTGACGTTTTAATATAGCTAAAAGAGGCAATTTAAATTGTGAGGGGGGATTTTGAATTACCATGCATACCAGGGCGCTGCTCTACTTACTGCGCTATTAAAAAACCTTCAATGGATTCTTATTGCACAAGGTTTCCCTAGATTCTCTTGCTTCTAAATATTTATCTTATGCTATTTTACTAGGCTGAAATCGATAGCGACAATAAATATCTTACAATTTGGTTGGATTTGTTGAAAAGTTGACCTTCTCCGTGTAAGAAGGTTATTGAAGTATAACCATTAAGAAGGTTAATTTTTAAAGGCTTGTAAATCGTAAACCGTTACAGATATTGAAAAAATGCACTAAATAAAATCTATTGGAAATTTAATTCTCTTTAATTTTTATTCTATTCATTTTTTCTCTAGGACGCACTGTTTTCAAGATAAATTTATTTAAAAAAAAATTATTTTCCGAAAATGGTGCATCCTAGAAAAAAATAATGAAGTACAAATTTATAGAAAATTAAATTTCCTACAATTTTTATTTATTAGGTGTACAAAATGAAACTCAGCCGCAGGGTAAATTTGAATTTTGTAGATTTTAGCCGAGTTTCATTTTGTACACCTACCCATTTTAGGTGCTTGTAGGGTAAGGAGTTGTATTAATGGTCTTCATAGTTGGTAGAACTGAGTGGTTAGTTTGGTAGAATGTTTATTCTGATTTTGGAAGGGCTAGGAAGGACGTTGATATTATAGCACGTGTTATTTGAATAAGAGTTAAACGAGAGTTTAATAGCTCCCTCTAGGAAGTGAGAAAGGTGGCGATAAGACGCCTCTCGTGAGAGAGGATAAAAGCAATAAATCTAATAAAGGGATCATAATTCTAAACGTAGCCAGGTAATGTCCGGAGACGATGTGGTGAATGGTTGCGGGTGAAGATAATGTGTGGGAGAAGCGCATCTTGAGTAACCGCTCCGGCTGCCAATCACCGGCGCTCACTCAACCAAAAACCCCTAAGATAAGAACATAAAAGGGGGGGTCTTTTCCCTCTTCTTCCCGCCCGAGTAGATAAAAATGACGGGGAATTGCGAGCAAATTCCTCTTTCACGCCATCTTGAATCCTCCCCCTAACGCCTAAACCCCCTCCGCTCTTTCACCAAGCCGGATATTGGTTTCCGATGGCGTCTTCGAACCTCCCCAGCCCTCGGGGTTACGATAATACTTTTATGGTGCTATATAGAGGGTGAAACGCGATAAAAATTATGTATGTGAAAATGTCGCTTTTTTTTTTCTTCTATGAAAAGGTAATAGTTGGGAGGGGGATGATCCTTTTTCAATTGCTTCTCAACGCTTCCCAAAAAGTTTATCAAAACCCACCCCCTAATATGTTCCTTTTCTCCCCAGAAACTTCTTTTTCAGACTTTCAAATAGATTTTTCGATCTGAAACGTGAGTTTTCTCATCAGAATTTGTTACACGTCGCAAATGATTTGTCATTTTATGTCAAGCGTTTTGAGAGGGTGTAAACAAAAGTGCGCGTGTGGTCTTCACTTTTAAGTCACGTCACGTTCCATAGAGGCGACGCGTTTTTTTTTCTTCTTTCGTTTTTTTGTGAAAAATTGAGTCTCAGAAAAAAGGTCATTCAATAGGAACAATTTCAGGGCCTATTTGTTCATTTGAATTAGTCGCTTTTCAAACGCTTTGACTGAGAGAATAAATTGCCTCCAGAACAATTTATTCGTTTAAAAAAAATCCACCGCCTTATAAATCAGATGGGCTGTCGTCTGATCGCCAGCTGGGCAGTCGTTAGATCGTCAGCTAGAGAGTCGTTGGATCGTCAGCAAGGCAATCGTTAGATCGTCAGCTAGACAGTCGTTAGATCTGTAGCGGTTTCGCTAGCATATGATTTAATATTAAGTAGAAAAATATAATTCATTCGAATCACTCAAAATATTTTATTTCATCGAAATATATTCTACAGATCGTCAGCTAGGCAGTCATTAGATCTTCAGCTAGACAATCTTTAGATCGTCAGCTAGACAGTTGTTAGATCGCCAGCTATAAAATCGTTAGATCGTCAGCTAGACAGTCCTTAGATCAGTAGCGGTTTCGCCACCATATGATTTAATATCTCAGTAGAAAAATATAATTCATTCGAATCAAAAAATATTTTATTTCATCCGAAATATATTCTACAGCTCGTCAGCTAGGAAGTCGTTAGATCGTCAGCAAGGCAGTGTTTGATCGTCAGCTAGACAATTGTTAGATCATCAGCTAGACAGTCGTTAGATCAGTAGCGGTTAGCTACCATATGATTTAATATCTCAGTAGAAAAATATAATTCATTCGAATCACTCAAAATATTTTATTTCATCCCAAAATATTCTACAGATCGTCAGCTACGAAGTCGTTAGATCGTCAGCTAGGCAGTCGTTAGATCATCAGTTAGACAATCGCTGGATTGTCAGCTAGGCAGTCGTTGATCGTCAGCTAGACATCGTTAGATCGTCAGCTAGACAATCGTTATATCGTCAGCTAGACAATCGTTAGATCGTCAGCTAGACAGTCGTTAGATCTGTAGCGGTTTCGCTACCAAATGATTTAATATCTAAGTAGAAAAATATAATTCATTCGAATCACTCAAATATTTTATTTCGTCGAAATATATTCTACAGATCGTCAGCTAGGCAGTCATTAGATCGTCAGCTAGACAGTCGTTAGATCGTCAGCCAGACAGTCGTTAGATCGTCAGCCAGACAGCCGTTAGATCGTCAGCTAGGCAGCCGTTTGATCATCAGCTAGACAATCGTTAGATCATCAGCAAGACATCGTTTGATCGTCAGCTAGACAGTCGTTAGATCTTTAGCGGTTTCGCTACCATATGATTTAATATCTCAGTAGAAAAATAATTCATTTGAATCACTCAAAATATTTTATTTCATCCGAAATATTCTACAGATCGTCAGCTAGGCAGTCGTTAGATCGTCAGCTAGACAATGGCAAGATCGTCAGCTAGACAATAGCAAGATTGTCAGCTAGACAATCGTTAGATCTTCAGCTAGGCAGTCGTTAGATCGTCAGCTAGACAGTCGTTTGATCGTCTGCTAGACAGTCGTTCGATCGTCACTTAGACAGTCGTTAGATCGTCAGTTAGGCAGTCGTTTGATCGTCAGCTAGACAATAGTTAGATCGTCAGCTACACAATCGTTTGATCTCCAACGTTTTCACGTAGGCTATTGCCTCCTAAGTTGTTGATAGATTTGAATCCACTGCCTTATCAGCTTCACTGCCTTCTCAAATCTTATGTTTTGCTTTGGCGCCCCACGACCTGCTGAAAGAGCAGACATTAAAGATAATGTTAGATCGTCAGCTAGACAGTCGTTAGATCGTAAGCTTGACAATAATTAGATCGTCAGCAAGTCTATCGTTAGTTCGTCAGCTTGACAATCGTTAGATCGTCAGCTAGACAGTCGTTAGATCGTAAGCTTGACAATAATTAGATCGTCAGCAAGTCTATCGTTAGTTCGTCAGCTAGACAATCGTTAGATCGTCAGCTAGACAGTGTTAGATCGTCAGCTACACAGTCGTTAGATCGTCAGCTAGACAGTCTTGAAATCGTCAGCTAGACAATCGTTAGATCGTCTTTTATTGCCATTCCACTGCCTTGCAGCTTCACTGCCGTTTTGCTTTGGAGCCCCACGACCTGGTGAAAGAGGAGACATTAAAGATAATGTGAAAATAATTAAGAGGACAATGTGATTCACGTGCCGGACTGCGACTCCGAGAATCCATGAAGCGACCGTTGTTATTTGAGTCGGTGACATTTTTCTTAAGTTTGTCAATTAGCGAGAACGGTCTCGAAACATTAATTAGAGTCTGGAATATACCTCCCGTGTATTTACGGCTTTATTGCCATTCTTCAAAGTCCACGTTTCCCAAGTCGACGTTCCTTTGAAAGAAAGCTGGGGGAATGAGTTTGTAAAATCGAATAATCGGCTTTCCTAATAATGGCTATTTGTTTTGTTATTCCCTTTCTCGATAAAGGGCCTTCCGAAAAGGGTTTTTCGTCGTTTAATGATCAGATTGAAATCTCCGGGTAATGAGGAATTAAGACTTTATTGACTCAAACAAATGACGAGAGGGGGACTCCCTTATTAAGTCATAGCTGATTGTTAAGGACAATGGGAGGGAGGTTCGTTGAATAGATCTCGAGAGCTGAATTTGAAAACACGTAGATGAGGCGATAGCGTCCTTTTCCAACGAGTGTTATAAAGGAGTCTCCCTGCTTGTTACGTCAATAATTATCTCCGTCCCCGCAAATACCAGATGTTTCCTACTCTTGTAAATAACAGACATTTCAAGGATCCGCCACGGATTTACGAGTCGGAAAAAAAATAAACCGAGAAAAAACCCAGACGAGTTACATAAAAATAATTAAAACTCGGCTAATTGTTACAAAAAACGTTTATTGTTTCCGAGTAAAAGCGTTTTTAATTAAATTTATCCTGAAAATCGCACACGTCGAATACCTACAACCATGTTTTCCAATTATCAATAATTGCCGGGTGCGAAAATTGCTCCGACTCAATTTCGAAGAAACTGTTTTCTATTCAAGGTCGCCGGAATCAACTTCGGAGTACCTTCACAGATTCGAGATACCAGGAGGTCTACTCACGAAGGATCTGCTGCACCTACAGCAGTTTGTGCTTGAAGGAAAGATTCTCCACGTTATTCGGCAAGCAATCTAAAGAGTAAGAGCAAACAGCAATACTAGCCATTATCTTCTTAGTATTTCCATAGGTATACCTGCGCTAAATCGGCTAGTGCAGTATAGCGATGGTTATCATTGTGGACAATTTCTCAATCCCATAAAGATCTAAGATTTTAGGTAGATTTCTTTTCTTCAAAAATCTACCTATTGTAATGTACCAAGTTTATATATATACATATGTATATTAGCACGATAACTGGAGCAATTTTAATGTGAGGGTGACGATATCCGGTATTTAGAGTTTTTATCTCAATAGCTCGGACGAGTTCGTTAATGGCTGAAATCGGACCAGCGATTCACCTACTTACTTAGGGCTTAAAAGACAAAATTGGCATTTTCTATTGAAATCCTAGTCCTTTTGCAAAAAAAACTTTAAGACCTCTGCGAGGGCGTGTAAAAAATTAATTAAAGCAGGTTTGGACGAGCCAGGCGCAAAATATTGAACTAGCTAAACTTTAAAAAAATTTGAATTTATACCGGGAAATTATTAAATATTTTATTAATAAAATTATCAGATGTTTTTCTAGGGGCTCAGTGGCGCATATTTTCTTATATCATCATTTTATAACATAAGTAATTATATTTTGTGTTTATACATTTTAATTTTAATCATGAAAAGAAATCTATCTTTTAGTCCCTGCTACCGCAGGGTCATTATTTTTTATTAGGTGTACAAAATGAAACTCGGCTAAAATCTACAAAATTCAAATTTACCCAGTGGCTGAGTTTCATTTTGTACCTAGTAAATAAAAATTGTAGGAAATTTAATTCTCTATACATTTGTATTTAATTATTTTTTTCTAGGATGCACCGTTTTCGGAAAATAATTTTTTTTAAAATAAATTTATCTTGAAAACAGTGCGTCCTAGAGAAAAATAAATAGAATAAAATTAAAGAGAATTAAATTTCCAACAGATTTTATTTAGTGCATTTTTTCAATATCTGTAACGGTTTACGATTTACAAGCCTTTAAAAATTAACCTTCTTAATGGTTATACTTCAATAACCTTCTTACACGGAGAAGGTCAACTTTGATGGACTTTTAACGCCTAAAATGTTCAAAATTTTGAAAAAATGAACTACTAGGTGTACAAAATGAAACTCGGCTAAAATCTACAAAATTCAAATTTACCCCTTTGGCTGAGTTTCATTTTGTACAGCTAATATGTAATATGAATTCTTTCATCAAAAGTGGAGAAGATATTGATGATCTTTCTTCAAATAAACAATTTCATTTTTTTGGCCTGCCCAGTTCATCATAGACTCCGATACATTTTGTGACTCCCTCGTCAGTAAAAAAGGTAATAAAAATGATGAACTCTTTCAAGTGGTTGTTGATTGGGCCATTATGGATCGTCAGCTAGACAATCGTTAGATCGTCAGCTAGACAATCGTTTGATCGTCAGCTAGACAATCGTGGATCGTCAACTAGACAATCGCTGGATCGTCAGCTAGACAATCGCTGGATCGTCAGCTAGACAATCGTTTGATCGTCAGCTAGACAATCGTTTGATCGTCAGCTATACAATCGCTTGATCGTCAGCTAGACAATCGTTGGATCGTCAGCTAGACAACCGCTGGATCGTCAGGTAGACAATCGTTAGATCGTCAGCTAGACCAGGAGGTCTGCTCACGAAGGATCTGCATCGATGCACCTACAGCAGTTTGTGCTGGAAGGAAAGATTCTCCACGTTATTCGGCAAGCAATCTAAGAGTAAGAGCAAACAGCAATACTAGCCATTCTTCGCATACCTGCTATAGCTAAATCGGCTGATGCAGTATATCGCCACTGATGGTTATCATTTTCTACCATTTCTCAATCCCTTAAAGATCTTGGAAATAATAAATTCTTTCATCAAAAGTGAAGATATTGATGATCTTTCTTCAAATAAACAATTTCATTTTTTTGGCCTGCATAGTTCATCATAGACGACACATTTTGTGACTCCCTCGTCAGAAAAAAAGGTAATAAAAATGATGAACGCATTCAAGTGGTTGTTGATTGGGCCATTATAGTAAAAAATGACAAAAAAATACTTGAAAAAACTCAAAGAAACTTTTTTTTCATTCAAGCTCTACTCCGAAGACGATTCATCATCGAAACTTCAAGAGTTGTATTTCTCACGGGATACAAAATATAAATCAATGAGCGACAAAAGGAAGAGGACTATAAAATGATTGTATGAAATTAGTTTAGCCTCTCGAATCCCCGAAAGTTCAGGTAGGAAAAACGCGTCACCTGGCTCGCATTGTCACCCGGCGTAGAAAAAAAAAACCTTTTATCACGTGAATTATGACTTTTATATTGACCAATTCATAGAAGTTTAAAAAGAAGAAAAAAATTAAGTTCTATAATGTTTGGAAAGATCAACGATCGGGAACGATACGAAGGGGAAAAGCTCCGGTACTTTTCTTATCGCTAAAAGTTTGATGGACATTATTTTCCTATTTGGGACAGATATTGTGCTATTCGAACGTATCTCCAAGTTGCTAAACTGTTGATCGATCGCAATTTCCTCTTTTCTCGATCGTAAAAATAGTGGGTTTCTTTTTTTATTTATTTATACCAAATTTATCTAAAACTAGATGCAAACAAAGAAAGTAAAAATGTTGAAAATTGAGCGACATCGGAAAAACTTGCTTTTTAGGAGTTTTTTTCGATTTTTCTTTTAAGGCCCATCATTTTGTTTCAAAACAAGAGATCGCAGCACTTTCGCCCCTGAAATTACTTTCCTATATTTGAGCACTAAAATCGTCGGAAAATTTTTTACAAAGCTCGTTCTCCTTATTTTGGAAATGCCCATACGGTCTTGGGAGCAGTTTTTCCGAAAAAGTTTTCCTTTGGAAAATAGAAATTTCATTTTTCGACTAAAACATTTTTTCCAAAAAAAACCGTCAGCCATTTTGTAGGGTTTGACGAGCTCTTTCCAAAAATATATTATATAGAAAATCTGATGAATAGTTTTGTCGTAATCCTTTTAGAAAGATTCGGCGGAAAATGCCGGGAGGAGCTACTACTTGTCTTCCGGCCCGAAACACAATTTTTAGTCTTTTTTTGCCGTTTTTCTTGGTAGTAGCCCCTCTCCCTCTAAAAACCCCCTTTTTTGGAGTTTTGCCAAGAAACGCTTTTCGTTCCTTATTATGGGAGAACACAGTTAACGCATTTCACCCTAAAGCAGTTGAACATTTCAGCATTTCGACATGCTTTATGTTGAATTGCTGCATTATGGTGAACTGTCAAGTTTTAAGGTTCTCGTTTCGCCTTAACGGCGAAAATAGGCTTGCTCTTAGGCTGTCCCTAGTTTATTACGTTCAACTTTTATACGTTCAACTGCGTTATGTTGAAAGGACAAATTTTATGTCGAAACGTCAAGTGTTTCGACTGTTTTCTTTATGTTAAGTTGCAGATTTTTTATGGTGAACTCGCGATTTCTGCTATTTTATGGTCAAATGCATTATGGTGAACGTTTTCGACTGTTTTCTTTATGTTGAGTAGCAGATTTTTTATGGTGAACTCGCGATTTCTGCTATTTTATGGTCAAATGTATTATGGTGAACGTTTTCGACTGTTTTCTTTATGTTAAGTTGCAGATTTTTCATGGTGAACTCGCGATTTCTGCTATTTTATGGTCAAATGCGTTATGGCGAACCGCATTATGTCGACATGGATACACTTCCTTTTTATTATAAAAATTTGTCAAAAACCTTCCCCGAAGGCCGTCAATTTGCTGTAATTTGCTGCAAAACCCCCTTTTTTCGGGCGTTTTGCTAAGAAACGCTTTTAGTCCCTTTTTATGGGAGAACACAGTTCAACATAACGCATTTCACCCTAAAGCAGTTGAACATTTCAGCATTTCGACATGCTTTATGTTGAATTGCATTATGGTGAACTGTCAAGTTTTAAGGTTTTTATCGTTTCGCCATAACGGCGAAAATAGACTTGCTCTTAGGCTGTCATTTATTACGTTCAAATTTTATACGTTCAACTGCGTTATGTTGAAAGGACAAATTTTATGTCGAAACGTCAACTGTTAAATCTCTTTTTTATGGTTAGATGTTTATGTTCAAATGCATTATGGTGAACGTTTTCGACTATTTCTTTATGTTGAGTTGCAGATTTTTTTTGGTGAACTCGCGATTTCTGCTATTTTATGGTCAAATGCGTTATGGCGAACCGCATTATGTCGACATGGATACACTCCCTTTTTATTATAAAATTTTTTCAAAAAACCTTCAACACTATTGCTGCAATCTGCGATGGGGCCTCCAAATCCCAGTGTTGACCGTACATTGGAATCTGCCTAAATTTACCGTTAACTCAAAGTAAAAGCTTTAAAAATCCCATTATTATAAGCCGACGATTTTTCAACAATTTTTCAAAAAACCTTCAACACTATTGCTGCAATCTGCGATGGGGCCTCCAATCCCAGTGTTGACCGTACATTGGAATCAGTCTAAATTTACCGTTAATTCAAAGTAAAAGCTTTAAAAATCCCATTATTTATAATCCGACGATAAATTAGACTTCAACAATTTTCAGAAACCCTTTCGAAACGGTTTTACGATTGGAGAAAAAGAATTGAATGGAATTGAATATTAAAAGGTACATCCCACGACTCAAACTTTAGGCCGGGGAGGGCGCCCCTCCTGATATTTTCGATATTACAATGGATATTAATCTCCTATCTAAAGCCAAGGGAGTTAAATCTTAAGATAAATCACCCTCACAACACCATTTAGGTACCGGTTGATATATCGCCTAGTGAACGAATATAATTGAATATTTTAATGCGTTTTTAAGACTCCTCCCACATGAGAAAAAATGTTTTTTCAGCGGATTTTGCCTAATTTTTTTTTATATCTAAACAGGTGTTGTTAATCGGCGAGGCTTGTGCCTGGATGACTCCGGAATGAATGACCCCTCCATTAATGGGAAGAATCATTCAAAAAAAGCTCTTCCCACGTTTACAAAGGACAGAAAGGGCGAGAGAAAAAAATTATATTCCTAGTCAATGGGATTTTTCGGCCTCTAAGGCTAATTTTCTTTTCAAAAGAAAGGCCATGATTTATATTTTCGGACATTGTGGTGGACAAAATGTCCAATAAAACATTTTTAACGTCAGTTTTTTTTCACCTTTTCAAACTTTTCTGATAAAAATTCAAAGTTTATGACATTTTTGGCAGTCTTTTAATTGTCCAAAATGCATCGACGTGGCCAGATAGCTGTTTTTGACATTTGAAAAATCTATTGTAAAGAGACTTTTTGGAACAAAAAAAATTTTTTTAGCGTTTCTGTCGGAGGAGATAACGTTATTTGTCAATACGAGAGGGGAGTTTTCAATTAAAAGTTGACATGTGGCTTTTTGACGTTTGAGGGATGACGTTCTCTCTATCTTCAAATCGTAATTTCCTAATTTTACCTATTAAATTACCCGCTTAATAACAAATAAATGATTTTAATTTAAACATATTGGAAAATTTAATGGAAGTTGTCATTTCAGGAAATAAAATGTCAGATTCAATGCCTTTCTGCCCTCGGTGAATGACGTTTACGTATTTCGTCTAAATTACTTCAAAATGAGCACAATAGAATTTTTTTTTAATGAAGAAAAATAATATAGGAGGTTCCCAAAACAGCCTTTATCATCCCAAATGGAAAAATAAACCTCAAATGCAAAAAATTGGGGTGAAAAAAACCGATTATGGTATACAGGGTGCTGCAGATTTGATCGCATCTGATCAAATTTCATTCACGGCCAAATTTTTACAAGTTCTTCCTTTGTAGCAGGTTAAAAAATATTAAGATTTTTTTTAAGAAATTCGCAAAAATGGCGGAGATATGTCTGTTTGAAATTTTAAATAATTTGCTGCGGCCGAACCGTTAATCCGATTTTCACCAAATTTTCACCAATTACTCCTTATATTTTTTACGAATTTTTTGTGTAAAAAAATTGCCACTTTTTAATTATTAATTTTTTTAGTAGGGAAATTTCGTACTTCTACCCATTACGAGAGGCACATCCCTAAGACAAAGAGCCCATTATTTCTACCTTGACACTTAAAAAAATTTTTTCGAAAAAAAGAACTTGAAAAATTTTTCAAAAAAAGTTAAAAAGCGCAAATTTAATAAAGAAAACCCGGAAAATTTTTCGAAAAATTAAAAAAAAACTCGGAAAATTTTTCGAAAAAAAACTCGGAAAATTTTTTGAAAAAAAAAAACAACAAAAAACTCCCTCTCTCTTATACTTCCCCTTCCTTATACTTCCCCCTCCTTTATACTTTCCCTCCGTTCGTTATACTTTCGTTCCTTAATACTTACCCCTCCGTTGTACTTCCCCTCCCATATACTTCCCTCTCCGTTGTACGTCCCCTCCGTTATACTTCCCCCTCCTATATTGTTACTTCTCTTGGAAGTTTTCGTTGGAAGCTCTTCAAACCAGTACTTTTTAAATAAATATACAGTACATAGTAGGGAGAAATGTGATACTTTTACCAGGGAGCGAGATCGACATCCCTCTGCTAGACGGCTCATTATTTCTACGTTGATACTTAAAAAAACTTAAAAGATTTTTTTTTTCGAAAAAAAAAAAAAAAACTTGAAAAATTTTTTCGAAAAAAAATAATAAAAAAGGAATTAAAAAGCAAAAATTACAAACTTGAAATTATACTTCTTCCTCCATTATACTTCCCCCTACTTTATACTTCCCTTCCGTTATACTTCCGCTCTTTAATACTTCCCCCTCTATATTTTTCCTTCTCTTTGAGGAAGTATTCGTTGTTAGCTCTTGAAAGTAGTAGGTATCTTTAGTTGGACAAATCATATTGTGAAGAAAATCCAACTGTTAATTCTGTAGGAAGGTTTTTTTTTTCTTCTTGTTTTTTTATCTTGACCGTCCTTTAAAGGGAACCAACCACAGATATTAATCGTCTAAAGCTAAAAAAGGCCTTGGAGACCTTGTCGCACTTTGCCGATTTCTCCCAGATCAATTAAAATATATCCAAGTCTGGTAAAAAGAAGATGGAACCCGGCTCGAGGAAAGAAAAAGAAGAAAAAAAAGTTGGAAGAAAAAAATGTCGATCTCGATTTATAGTTGAACTCTAAGGACAATGACCAATTAAGTATAATTAATTGGCGTCGCCGAAGGATTTTCCCTCCTTTCTCAAACGGGAGTGAAGAGGGGGCATCCCCCTCCCCTAATTGGCGCGAGTGTCGAACTAATTGGTGGCCGCCTATAATT
Source organism: Orius insidiosus (assembly GCA_014119065.1). NCBI lineage: Eukaryota > Metazoa > Arthropoda > Insecta > Hemiptera > Anthocoridae > Orius > Orius insidiosus. Next base: position 26,382 of record JACGAQ010000561.1, on the reverse strand, counting down.
GTATCGACTCCTGGATACTGTCCAATACACACCGCCAATTATAAACTGTTATAATTGGACTGTTAATTGAATCGGTTCTCGGGATCGCCGTTTTAAAGAGATAAACGGTGAAGGAAAGGAGAAAAGATTAAAAAATGTCCAATGTTGAGATTCTATTTTAGTTTTTCTTCATTTCTTAAGGTTTTGCAAAAACCTTGGGGGCTAACGAAACTGAATCCCTTGGCGGTTCATGGCAGTATCAAGAAAGCATCAATCTTTTGGTGAAAACCGTCGGAAAAAAGAGAGTTTACCAAAATCGCCAACTTTGTAGCTGCAAAATTGTTAAGTGGATATTTGGGGCGTTGCTCAACTGCAGCGGAACCGGGCTGGCAATCAACTGCAGTGAAACGTCAACTTGACTGCACTTGTTTACTTTATCGTGAAGGTCGCATATCATCTGCACTTCTTAATCTTCACCGTAATGTTCCGTTTACTACACCATCTCCAAATATATTTGTGTTCATAGATGTGTTGCTACATACAATAGCAATTTACATTACATACACATAGATGTGTTGCAGATTGATACATACTTACGCCTTAAAAGCAGTGTTGGGCGTAATCGTAATTGCGATTACGATTACGCCCAACACTGATGTAATCGCAAGTTTCTTAATTCCGATTACGATTACAATCGTATTCGTATTTTTTTCTGCGATTACGATTGTAATCGCATTTTTTTAACGATTACAACCGTAATCGTATTTTTTTTCTGTGATTAGTGTGATTACAATCGTAATTGTATTTTTTTCTGCGATTACCATTATAATCGTATGTTTTTCTGCGATTACAATCGTAATCGTATTTTCGTTAGCGTTTACGGCTCGTATATGACATCAGGTAACCTCAGTAAAAATGTCATATACGAGCCGTAAACGCTAACAAAATACGACTACGCATGTAATCACTGAAAAAAAAAAATGTGATTATAATGGCAATCGCAGAGAAAAATACAATTACGATTGTAATCGCAGAAAAAAAATACGATTACGTTTGTAACCGTAAAAAATGCGATTACAATCGTAATCGCAGAAAAAAATACGAATGCGATTGTAATCCTAATCGTAATTAAGAAACTTGCGATTGTAATCGTAATTGCGATTACGCCCAACACTGCTTAAAAGTGTCGCTATCAAGATGACTCCGTGTAAAAAACACCCGCCTCGCAAAAACCCTTCTACAGCAGCCAGAGAAAGTTATGATATCAACTTCCCAGCCATCCGATGTACACTGAAGAGAAGAGGAGAGATGAAGCGCCGAAGAGCATGTAGACAAACCTCTTTTAAGAAATTGTAAGGGTTTCAGAGAAATACATAACATATCATCTAACTGTAATCACTGTAAACAAGCATTTCGGGACACAGCCAAGGGGAGCTTTGAAAACGGGAGCGCGGGCGCTTCATCTCTCCTCTTTCTCTTCACTGTGCATCAGGAGGGCTGGGAAGTTGATATACCTTTCTCTAGCTGCTGTAGAAGGGATTTTGCGAGGCGGGGCGTTTTTTACACTGAGTGTTTTCGATAGCGGAGGCGTATGTATCAATCTGCAACACATCTATGTATACGTGAAGTATTTAGTGTATGTAAAGTTATATGAAGTGCTATTGTATGTAGCAACCTATGAACACAACTATATTTGGAGATGGCGTAGTAAACATACTGTTAAACGTAGAACATTACGGTGAAGATTAAGAAGTGCAGATGATATGCGACCTTAACTACCTGATAAAGAAAACAAGTGCAGTCAATACGTTTACCTGACCTCGGCCGGTGCAGTTGATTGCCAGCCATTATTTGAGAAGAAAGTGCAGCGTGTATTCCTCATAAGTTCAACACTGTGTTAGAAAATGAATTTGTGGGTACACAACATATGCTCTAATTATCATCATTCATAGTCAAATACATCATTCCCAACACAACTTCTTTATTTCTAAATTTAGTGGTGATGATCCATCCCACAATTGGTGACTTACGACGAACACGAACACAGCGATGAAACAACAACAAGGTACATTTACACTCTCAACATTCGAACACGAAACAAGAATAGCTTCCAGCACGTCTTGATACCCATCGACGGCGCCAGCAATTCTCCCAACAGTTCCACACCTCTTCGACCCGCTGAATTGGTGGAACTTCGGAACGAATTACATCTCGATATCTGCGACACTCACGTCCCAGCTCGATAGTTCGCGTTCCGGCATCGACACACGCATCTTCGACACATCATCGCTCGATACACGGAACCTCAGATCTTCACCCTTCTTTTCTCCGTGGGGGGGGTGTTGTGGGTACAACATATGTTCTAATTATCATCATTCATAGTCAAATACATCATTCCCAACACAACTTCTTTATTTCTAAATTTAGTGGTGATGATCCATCCCACAAATTCATCATAGTTTTCAATGTGGTGGAGAATGAGGATTAAAAGTTGGCTTTAATATTCTGAATTTTCCCGTTGGAGATAAAAAAATTAAAATTAAAAAGGTGAAAAGCATGTTTTTAGATGGAGGAGTAGATGGGCACCCCTCGGCGTGCTTTCAGAGGGAAATTACCTTTAGTGAAGTGGTCCCCTCATTCAAGCCTGACGACACGACTATCTTTCATTTACGCCCGACTTTTCTTATTCCAATTTCCTGCGCTGTCTCGAGCCCCCAAGGCTTGCCCTCGAAATGAGCCATTTTCTGATAAGGGCTCACAACCCGACACCCTCTCCGACTCCCCCTCCCGGGCTATTATGTTACACTCTATATGATTGCTCCATTATAGTCCTCCAACCCCTCCAACCTCCACTTATTACAGCTACAGATTAGCTCACAATGCTCGAAAGAGGAAATTGCGCGCCGCCCTACCCCCTCGCCCTCTTTCCCCGGAGCTAAACTCTCGGCAATTCCGACCTCCCACCCTCTCTCGAATACCCCTAGAAACGTTTCTCTCCTTCACACCCCGCAACGTTCTATACCGACTTATCTACACTCTATTGTCCTAAACTGAGCTCAACAGTTAGACTCAATTTGACTCCGTATTATGAACAACTCCATCTCCTTTGTCCTTTTTCACAATTCAAACCCAAAACAAAGATATTTTCCTTGGGCGATTTACCCAATTTTTTCAGGAATAAATTGCCTTCTTTTTAACTCAAAACGCCAAGACGACTTAAAAGTACTGGTTTGAAGAGCTTCCAACGAAAACTTCCTTAAAGAGAAGTATCTATATAGGAGGGGGAAGTATAACGGGGGGGACGTAAAACGTAGGGGGAAGTATATGGGAGGGGAAGTATAACGGAGGGGGAAGTATATGGGAGCGGGAAGTTTAAGTGAGGGGTAGTATAACAGAGGGTGAAGTATACGGAGGGGGAAGTATAAGGGAACGAAACTATAACGGAAGGGGATGTATAAGGGAGGGAAGTATAAAGGAGAATTTTCCAAGTTTTTCGAAAAATTTTCTAAGTTTATTTTGGAAAAATTTTCGGAGTTTTTTTCCAAAAATTTTCCGATTTTTTCCCAAAAATTTTCTAAGTTTTTTTTTTCGACAAATTTTTTTTTTTTTTTTTTTTTAAAGAAGTAGATATAACCAATGAGCAAGAGGCTTACTCTTCCTATTGGTTAATCTACTCTTTTTTGTTAATTGTATTAGCCACAGGCCTTTACAAAGGGGGAGGGGGGTTGGACCCAGGCGGGGGCTTTCGCCATAATGCCGTGGCGCCCTTTTGGGCCAACTACCAGAGTAGTGGCCTAAATAAATTATCCACAGATTTTGTAGAAGGATATTTTTAATTGGAATTTAACTTCCAACCAAAAATCCCTATACCCAACCTGGGATCGAACCCCGGTCTCCGTGGTGAAAGTCCAAGACTGAACCCACCAGCCACGGAGCCGGTTCTTCGACAAATTTTTAAGTTTTTTTTCGAAAATTTTTCTAAGTTTATTTTGGAAAAATTTTCCGAGTTTTGTTTTTCCAAAAATTTTCCGAGTTTTTTTTTCGAAAAATTTTCCGATCTTTTCCCAAAAATTTTCTAAGTTTCTTTTTTGAAAAATTTTTAAATTTTTTTTTTTTGACAAATTTTAAGTTTTTTTTTCGAAAATTTTCTAAGTGTCAAGGTAGAAATAATGGGCTCTTTGGCCTAGGGATGTGCCTCTCGTAATGGGTAGAAGTACGAAATTTCTCCCTACTAAAAAAAATTAATACCTAATTAAAAAGTGGCAATTTTTTTACACTAAAAATTCTTAAAAAATATAAGGAGTGATTGGTGAAAATTTGGTGAAAATCGGACCTGAGGAAAACCTCTGGCCTCTGGCCGCAGCGAATTTTTTAAAATTCGACATATCTCCGCCATTTTTTCGACATTCAAAAATCGCCCTCGGTAGTTTCTTGTTCACCGGCTAAAGAAATTAGTGTGAAAATTTGGTGAAAATCGGATGAAAACTGTGGCCGTAAAGTGTTCCGGAAAAAAAAATGCTACGGCCGGCCGGCACCACAGACAAAGTTGAGATCGGTAAAGAATTTTAAAAAAACAATACCGGAATTGTGAACTAAAGAAAGGCGATCCAATCAATTTAAATTGTTTTCTCGGCTTCATACTGAACAGTTACGAGAGGTAGTAAACAAGACAATAAAAAAAGAAAAGAACTGCGATGGCTGATGGCTACCGGACGGTACTTTCCAACGGGGCCGCCTCTCTTGCGCAAATGACAATAAAACTTTAGGGCCCGTACGTGATTTAAAAAGATGGACGGCTTCTCTCTCTCGGAAGACGGGAATGCGTGGAGGGTAATTTGCCTCGCCTCTCGTACGGACCGGCCTTTACCATTAGGAGATCTCCTCTTATTAGGCGAGGTTCCAATGGCACCGGTCGAGATATTCAATCGCCTTCGATTGAGCAAACTCAATTTTTACTCCCTATACGGCTTAAAAACCTTCTCCTCGATTAATTGATCACCAGAGGTTACCCATGTTTGTTCATGACGGATAAATAGAGTATCTTGACTCATTTATGCCTTTATTGAGACTTAATCAAAACTCAAGAAAAAGGCCTAGGCAATAGTAGCAGAACTGTAGATAAATTGGTGAAAAAGTGTTTTTTTAACCAGAAAAATTGAGGCGCTCCGGGTACGAAGGGCGAACTCAACAAAACCTAGTTTCGAGATATTCGCATTTTAAAGTTTATTTTAGCAAACTGGGCCAAAGGTTCTGACCAGCGACCCAAATCGTACCTAACTCGGTCAACGATACATAATTTCAGTAGCAGCAGCGTCGACAAGCTAACAATCAAACGACTGTTTAGCTGACGATTTAAAGTATGTTTAGCTGACGATACAACGACTTTTATCAGACGATTAAGCGGCTGCTTAGCTGAAAATCTGATTTAACGAGTGTTAAGCTGTCCTTCTAACTACTGTTTAGCTGCCAATGTGAGATCTCATCACTGTTTAGCTGAAGACTCAACGACTGTTTAGCTGATGATCAAACTACTTTTTAGCTGCCAATCTTACGATCTTCATTTAACGGATTTAGCTGAAGGCCAAACGACTGTTTAGCTGGCGATTAAGCGACTGTTAAGATGACATGCAATTAGGCTACTGAAGCAGACGATTTAACGGCTGCTCTGCCAATTTGACTGAACGACCCTTTAAAAAAAAATCCCTACAGAAGAATGAAAATTGTTTCTCTATATTATTCGAATATATTTTTGTACCATTCGATTTTCTAGTTTACACTTAAAACGCAGAAGTTGGTAATTTTTTCCGGCAATAAATTAAAAGTTCTCATTAAGCTGAGAATTTAGACTGTAATTATCCTCTGCGTGACTCTTCTGATTACCCACGTATGTAATTTTTAAGTTTATTGTTCTCTGAACTATAAAAAATATAAAGCCGGGAGCGAGAGGTCACTGGAGAGAGATGAAGTTTTAAAAAAACAAGTGCGTGTTTCCTGATGCTAGAGGAAAAAGGGCTTTCCCAAGTTTTTAAGGTAGGATGGGGTCGGTGGAAGGGGGGTCAGGAAATTACTTCAAGTGACTCGATAGCCCACCCTTTCACTCCCTTTTCCGTTTCCAACAAATAACCGTTGCTACCTTATGAGAATAAAGCTTCATCTTTCTCAATTTGTATTTTTTATTCATATGTGAATTAGTTAAAGGGTGGGGCGATGAATAAAAAAAACGAAAACGTAAAAATTTAGGTAAGCCTGTAGCTAAGAAGAATTTAGATTACGTCTCGACTTACAGTTCTTCGTACAATACGAAACACGCTAATGTAAAGGAAAAGTTGAATTTCTGACGCCAAATTTTACGCACCCAAATCGTACAAACCATTGAAGAAAGAAAGGAAGAACCAGGATTTTGGCCTTACAGCGGCATTCCTTCGAAAGCGAAGTCGTTATACAGCTGTGAATATACGCCCAAAATGGTCAACTCGCCGAGCAAAAAACCGAGTTCGTTTTCTAAAATTAAAGGGCCTAAATTAATCGGAGGGAAGTTAATCACAAATAAAATTTTTAGTAGGCACACCTTGGAAATTTTATTCTGTAGCATCAGAGGAATCAGTCTGGTTCTTCCGATTTTTCACTGCCGGGCGGGACAAAAGACGAAAACCGAGGATGAATGAGGCGCTCCGGGTACGAAGGGCGAACTCAACATCGGACAAATTTTTTTTTCATTTTCAGATTCTAGTCCTCTTGGTGAATACACCCATATAATTTTAATGTTGAGTTCGCCCTTTTTTCCTCTTTAAATACGTAAAAACCGATATGCGGCTCTAACTGCGATATCCGAGGGTTTACGAAGGGCGAACTCCACATCCTAGTCAACAACCCCCACTCCTTTTCCCATTCCAGGGCATGACTTTTCTGTTGAGTTCGCCCGTAACAAATCATCAGCTAAACAGTCGTAAAATCGTCAGATTGCAGCTAAGCAGCTGCTTAATCGTCTGATAAGTCGTTGTATCATAAGCTAAACATAGGTACTTTAAACCGTCAGCTAAACAGTCGTTTGATTGTTAGCTTGTCGACGCTGCTGCAATTGAAATTATCAATCGTTGACCGAGTTAGGTACAATTTGGGTTGCTGGTCAGAGCCTTTGGCCCAGTTTACTACTACCACTATCCGCTTGCATTTCGAGAGGGCTGGCTGGGCCAACATTTTTTTAAACAGAAAATTGAAATTTGTTTTTTTGCTTATTCGCCTTTCCAGATTCGAAACTCGCAGGTCCGACAAAAATTTCTCCCAACAATGAAAAATTTTGTTTAATTTTTTGCATTTGTTTAATTTTTTTAGGGTTACCTTTTAAATTGGGTTTCTTGGTTTTATTTTATTTATTTCTTCTAAACGTATTGGTTTTTCTCACAATTGTCATCCTGTATAAGGACTGTCTAGGCCTTGCTGCGTAAATTTACATGCATTTGAACTTCAGTCACTGAACGACCATCTGGATAATTTCAAGACTGATTTTTGAACAAAAATTTTTTAAAATATAATTTTTTTATGGTTTTTTGATGTAATAATAATTCGTTTTATATGAATTTTGATTTTTAATGTGAGAAATATCTTAAAAAGAATTCAAAAGGTATCCGTATAACAAACGAGAAGACTAATCGCCTGTCGTAAATTAAAGATAAAAGAGAAGCCGTCAATTTTGTGAGTGACTGGGTCTGTAGGATCTCCCCGCTTGTGGAATTCCCATTGACTGGGATCCCTTCTGCCCAATTATTGTCCCCCCCCCCCCCCCCCGCCGAGGTCCGGTCCCGAGTGGTTAAAGTTTAATGTATTCCTCGGGACACCTATCGAGGAGCGAGATAGAGTGAGAGGGAGAAGGTAGCGATCAAGATGGCTGTCCGACCATTAAGAAACCCTCTCCCCTGCTCCTTACAACAATCCGTAAAGGATTTATAATGCCAATTAGGGCCTAGGTGGCAGTGACAAGGAGGTTAGCGCGCTCCACCTAAGGCAACTCAACAACGTTGGTTTAAATTTTTTTTTTCTTCTTCATCCTCTTTTATTTTTCGTTTTCTATTACAAATTCTTTTATGTCCAATTATGTTCATACCATTAATACTCGAGCAAACGCCTCTTATCAAACCCAATACCATATAATTGCTCCAAACTATATCATAAACGCAAATATTGTCCTTTTACCAGATTTTAACTTCCTTAAAGATGTTATTGTGATACCCTCGACTTCGGGTTTTTGGGGAAGGGTCTTCCAGATCCGAAGGGTCAAATCGAATATTGATCTATACCGATCTCAACTTAGTCTATGGTGCCGGCCGGCCGTAGCATTTTTTTCTGGAACCGAAGTTTTCAACCGATTTTCACCAAGTTTTCTTTAGTCGGTGACAAGAAACTAACGAGGGCGATTTTTGAATTTCGAAAAAATGGCAGAGATATGTCTGTTTGAAATTTAAAAAAAAGCGGAGCGGCACCAAATTTACCATCAAATTTTCATCAATTACTCCTGATATTTTTTACGATTTTTTGCTGTAAAAAATTATATTTAAAAAAATTATTATTTTAGTAGGGAGACATTTCATACTTCCACGCCTTACGAGAGAGACCTCTCTAGGGCAAAAATCCCATATTTCTACCTCGACACTTAAAAAAATTTTTGAAAAAAAAAAAAAGAACTTAGAAAATTATTCAGAAATAAAAACGCAAATTAAAAAAAAAAAAAAAAAAAAAAAAAAAAACTCGTAAAATTAAAAAAAAAAGTTGGAAAATTTTCCGAAAACTAAACAAAAAATCTTCCCTCTCCGTCATACTTCCCCCTCCTTATACTCCCCCCGTTGTACTTCCCCTCCATTATACTTCCCCTCCTATATTTTACTAAGGAAGTTTTAGTTGGAAGCTCTTCAAACTAGTCCTTTTTTTTCCCCTAATAATGAGAAATCAAACGTTTCTTCGATCTTTTGCCCAATAAACACTTTTATAAGCGCATTCCAAATTTTTTTTCTTTCAAGAAAAACCCAAACTTTTGAGGCTTTTCCACGGTGATTTGCCGAGAAAAAACCCTTATGGGCACCTTTGACTGTATTTTGTATTGGAAAAACTTTTTTTTTAATTGAATTTTAGGTAAATTTCTCTTGAGGTTAACGAAATTTGGTATTTTGTGCTTTACCTCAATAGCTCGGGCGTGTTCTTTAACGGCTAAAATCGGCCAATAAGTTCTGGTACTTTACTTAGGGCCTTAAACTACAAAATCCACTGGGAAAGAAGGATTAAAAGTAGATTAGGAACAGCTGGATGCAATAGATTGTGACGCCATAATATTTGAATTTGACCGGAAAAATGAGGTGATTTTATGATTTTTAAAAGAGATTTGAATGTTACTGGGAGGCGATTTGTGCATATTCGAAAAGAAATCCACTCGGCAGAAAGACTCCGAGGGCCACGGGAGATCAAATACAGCTGCAGCCACTTTTAGTCAACTTTTTACCATTTAAACGTTCGTTTTTCTCGGTTTTAAACTTCCTAAAAGAAGTTATTGTGATACCCTCCACTTCGGGTTTTTGGAGAAGGTTCTTCCAGACCCCGGAGGGTCAAATCGAATATTGATCTACACCTATCTCAACTTTGTCTGTGGTTCCGGCGGGCCGTGCACACTCACTTCACAGCCACAGTTTTCAACGCTTTTTCTCCAAATTTTCACACAATCTTTTTTTTAACTGCCAATACTCCTTTGAGTAACGTTTTGTTAATGATTGTTATTCTTAGTTTTTGAAGTTTTGCTCTGTTTTGTTTTTCCCCTTATAAAAAAAACACATTATCTAACAAACTTTAGAAGTTTTCTTCGGTGTTTTTACTCTTTTAGGCGTTAGCTATGTTTTCCCGAGTAAAAAAACCTTTTGTACGGATTTTTGGTTGTTTTTCCTTGGCGTTTTTACCTTTTGGAAGTTTCGCAAGGTTTTTTTTTTGTCAAAGAAATATATTTTTACCCTAGTTTTCCCTGTCTATTTACAACTGAAATACCGGTTTTACTGAACTATCTGGCGTCCCTTTTATAACGAACATCCTTGCATCTTGAACCCTTTCAACCACTGGTTGGACTGGAAGAATCTGGTCTTTTGACGGTATGACACGAACTGCATTTTTTGACCATTTTTGAAAAATCGTGAAATCTGTTAGTAGACTTTAGGATGAAAGCGTCAATTTGTTTGGTTTGACATTTCGTACCCATAAAGAAAGAGAAGTGAAAATCTTGAAGTGGCCGGGAATGGACGTTGATATCGACTTAAGTGAAGAATTGATTGAATTGTTTCGTAACCTTTAGGACAGAACGTATTTCAAGTGTGAGTTACAAACGGCATTTAAGCCTCTGGAATCGTTCTCGGCGAGGAGTAATTTCAAGCTTTCTAACCGAGAATTTCTTCTCCTCCGTACGTGATATCGTGATCGCCGCGGAGCGCGGTAGGTAAATGGAGCGTCCCCTCCGAGAGTTTCAAATGCCGCCGACGTTTTTTCTTCTTTTTGATACAGGGAAGAACCTTTTTTTTTTCGCTTTTTACGACCTCCTCCCATCTCCTTATTCGCTCCGAACGCTGTAATGCGGGAAATGTGACAGATTTATAATTATCCCCTTTTCTGCCGGATCGGGTCCTACAAGTCTTCATTAAGAATATAAGGAGAGAAATTGGAAATGAGCCAACCTTTCTAATTAGTTCACGTATAAAAAAGGACGAAATGAGCTTAATACCTAAATTGTGAAAAAAAAATTAACTACCACCAATCATTCGACGGCTTTTCAGTTTTTACCTTCAAAAAGGCTTTTCTGGAAGGAAATGTCAAACGGCTGGAAATAAATGTACTGATTTGAAGAGCTTTCAACGAAAACTTCCTTAAAGAAGTAACAATATAGGAGGGGAAGTATAACGGAGGGGAGGTATAACGGAGGGGGAAGTACATATATGGGAAGGGGAAGTATAACGGAGGGGAAGTTTAACGGAGTGGGAAGTATATGGAAAGGCGAAGTATGTATATGGAAGGGCGAAGTACGAGTATATGGGAGGGGGAAGTATAAGTGAGGGGAAGTATATGGAGGGGGAAGTATAAGGGAGGGGAAGTATAAGTGAGGGGAAGTATATGGGAGGGGGAAGCTTCAGTGAGGGTAGCATAACAGAGGGGGAAGTATAAGGGAATGAAAGTATAACGGAAGGGGATGTATAAGGGAACGAAAGTATAACGAAGGGAGGGAAGTATAACGGAGGGGAAGAATAAGGAAGGGGGAAGTTTTAATATTTTCCGGGTTTTCCTTTTTTTTATTTTTTATTTTTTTCGAAAAATTTTCCGGGTTTTCTTTTTTTTTCCGAAAAATTTTTTAAGTTTTTTTTTTCGAAAAATTTTCCGGGTTTTCCTTTTTTTTTTTTTTGAAAAATTTTTTAAGTTCTTTTTTTTGAAAATTTTTCTAAGTGTCAAGGTAGAAATAATGGGCTCTTTGGCCTAGGGATGTGTCTCTCGTAATGGGTAGAAGTACGAAATTTCTCCCTACTAAAAAAATGAATAATTAAAAAGCGGCAATTTTTTACACCAAAAATTCTTAAAAAATATAAGGAGTAATTGGTGAAAATTTGGTGAAAATCGGATTACCGGTTCGGCCGCAGCGAATTTTTTAAAATTTCAAACAGACATATCTCCGCCATTTTTTCGAAATTCCACTCCCCAAAAACCCGACGTGGAGGTATCACAATAACTTCATTAAGGAAGTTAAAATCGAAAAAAATTAAATAATTTTTGTATAAGTCTGCAGACAATAAATATTTAAAAAAAATATAATTCTGTTTAATAAATAAATAAAATTATATCTTGGGACCCCCATTAGTTCTCGGCTTAAACAAAAAGGTTAATGAAGACCATTAATCGCATAAACGTTAATTAATGAAAACAAATATTTTTCAATTTTCTCTCTTTTATACGTCTTTAATAATAAATCATTAATATGAGATTTACAGCGCAATTATACCCTCCCTTCGTATACAGAGCGGCTCATTTAATCCGCTAATTACTCGGATAATGAAGGCCTCTCTAATTAGAAATTAGAAAAAGAAAAAAAAAGGGATAAAAAAAGCTTAATTCCAATGTTGATTACGGGAATTCACTAATGAATTAATTATTTAAAGTTTAGCATTAAAAGAATTCTTAATTGTAACAATTAAATAAAACCAGTTGAAGGGTTTAACTAGTAAATAAATTGGGGGAAAACAGAAGTTGAAAATTTTTTAAAACGTCTATGAGATTTGAAAAATTTTTGTAAAATATTTTTTTTTTTGTGATCGCTAAAGAAAATATTTATTTTGAACGGACTTCTGGCTTCCAATTATACCTAACTGGTTCTGTAGGGTCAGAGCGCAATAAAAAAAAATCACAACCGACTAATTGGTTATTTTCAACCTGTCATAGAATGTCACACAAATCGATTTATAACGATCGGTTTACTGTATTAATTAAAATTGACCTGATTTTTTATACTCACTTTTTCAGGTAGATTTTTTTTTTCATGAGATTTACGTTAATTTTTTCCCATTTTTGATTCTCAAAGTTTGATATTGCTCCCAAGAAACTACCGTTAAATCTGAATTTAATGCTTATTCCACATTTCTTTATTTAAAAAAACCGGGATTTTGGTTTTTCCCGCACGTTTTTTCGCTTAAACCCCCTCGTTAATGGTCGTTTCATTCGGTTTTTGAGTGAGAAATCTTAGTTTCCTCAGTTTTTGGCAACAAACTATACCAGAAATCGTTCAAAGACCCAAAAACGGTAAAGAGATGTTTTACCCACGGACAGCCGATTAAACGGGTGTTTCTACACAGAAAATCCATGAAAGACCCAATACCGGTAAAAGAGATGTTTGACCCACGGACAGCCGATTAAACGGGTGTTTCTACACCATAAAATTGATGAAATACCCAAAAACCGGTAAAAGAGATGTTAAACGCCCAAACACCTGGTTTAACGGGTGTTTCTACACCAGAAAATTGACGAAAGAACCTAAAAACCGGTAAAGAGATGTTTGACCCACGGACACCCGATTAAACGGGTGTTTCTACACCAGAAAATTGACGAAAGAACCTCCAAACCGGTAGAAGAGATGTTAAACGCTTAAACACCTGGTTTAACGGTGTTTCTACACCAGAAAATCGATGAAAGACTCAAAAACCAGTAAAAGAGATGTTTGACCCACGGACACCGAAATAAACGGGTGTTTCTATACCAGAAAATCGATGAAAGGCCCAAAAACCGGTAAAAGAGATGTTAAACACCCAAACACCTGGTTTAACGGGTGTTTCTGCACCAAAAAATCGATGAAAGACCCAAAAACCGGTATAAGAGATGTTAAACGCCCAAACACTTGGTTTAACGGGTGTTTCTACACCGGAAAATCGATGAAAGAACCTAAAAACCGGTAAAAGAGATGTTAAACGCCCAAACACCGGGTTTAACGGGTGTTTCTACACCAGAAAATCGATGAAAGACCCAAAAACCGGTTAAAAAAGATGTTTGACCCACGGTCACCCGATTAAACGGGTTTCTACACCAGAAAATGATGAAAGACCCAAAACCGGTAAAAGAGATGTTAAACGCTTAAACACCTGGTTTAACGGTTGTTTCTACACCAGATAATCGATGAAAGAACCTAAAAACCGTTAAAAGAGATGTTAAAGGCTTAAACCGGTGTTAAAACGCTTAAAACGGTTTAACGGGTGTTTCTACACCAGAAAATCGATGAAATACTTCCCCCTCCTACTTTGTCCCTTCTCAAGACGTTTTCTTTGGAAGCTCTTCAAACTATTACTTTTATCCGAAATCCAAATTTTTATCTGAGCCTTTAAGTCTTTTGTCTCAAAACACCCTTTCTGATGGTTTATTTTTTCCCTCTTTCTTTCCCCGGGGAATTGGATTACTAGATACCAAACTGTAAGCAGTTTTCGTCCCCTGCCGAAATGTTCGCCTGGTTGAAACCTTTAAAATGAGCCTACGATGGGCTCAATCGGACCATTCATCCCGGAACGGAAAATTTATGTTCGTTTATCTCTAAAACAACAGATGCGTTGCATTCACGTTTTACAGTATTCAACAGTTGAAATAGTTGTTTGTATAATAGAACGACCAGGGGACTTCACCATTATTTAGCCCGAGCGGTCCATAAAGATAGAAAAAGTTGAAGATCCCGTCGAACTTTATGAACGCTTTTTGTCTTAAGTAAAACGTCTGTGACGTTCTAAATGACAGCTTCTTATTAACATCTGAATTACAGTTTGCCTTCTTATCTTCGATTCTGCGAACGTCTATGAACGTTTGATACGTCAAAGGGGGATAAAAACCGGTCCCTTATAAAAGAAAGTCGATGTTGTGCCGTTTACCTCCTTCCGTTAGTTGAGAGGTTACACGTTGAGTAATTGCACAAATGTCCTCCCCTTGTTTTAGATTAAAAAATATAAAGAAATGTCGAATTAATCGACTCTTCTGAGAGGAGATGTTCAATTTCCTCACCGGAGTAGAAAGTCATTAGGGTCATTGCCAAAGATAACTTATAAATAATAGTCGGTGCCTCAGTTTGTAATTTACCGAGAACAATTAGTGCCCTTTCATTAGGCGAGAGATAAATAAAATCGATTAGGTTTTATTGTTTCCCTTCGAGGGGGCCTCCGAAAGGGAATCGAACGAACTGGAAAAAAGAACGAAAAAGAAAGAGAGCCCGGATCCCGAGCCAGAAACCACTCATTTTTCAACTTCTTAAACGCCCAGACTATTTACTAAAAATATCTTAATTACTTTCCTATTTAAAGACAATCAGAGAAAAATAAATAAATTAATTGCTCCCTTCTAAGGATTTTTTCCCCTTTTCTTCGGAGCAAAAGCCCCGTAAAAAAGATTTTAAACCCAAACAAGGTTTAACGGGTGTTTCTACTACCAAATCGATAAAGACCCAAAAACCGGTAAACGAGATGTTAAACGCCTAAACCTGGTTTAACGGGTGTTTCTACCCAGAAAATCGATGAAAGAACAAAAACCGGTAAAAGAGATGTTACGCCCAAACACCAGGTAACCGGTGTTCTACACCGAAAATCGATGAAAACCCAAAAACCGGTAAAAGAGATAAACGCCCAAACACCGGTTTAACGGTGTTTTACACCTGAAAATCGATGAAAGAACCAAAAACCGGTAAAAGAGATGTTAAACGCCAAAACCCGGTTTAACCGTGTTTCTACACCTGAAAATCGATGAAAGAACCTAAAAACCGGTAAAAGATGTTAAACGCTTAAAACACTTGGTAACGGTTTTACATTAAAAATCGAAAAAAAAAAGGTAAAAGATTTAAAACGCCCAAACACCAGGTTTAACGGTGTTCTACCTGAAAATCAGAAAACTTAAAAAAAACCGGTAAAGAGAGTTAAACGCCAAAACACCCGTTTAACGTGTTTCTACACAAAATCGATGAAAGAACCTAAAAACCGGTAAAGAGATGTTAAACCCAACACCTGGTTAACGGGTGTTTCTACACCAGAAATCGATGAAAGACCCAAAAACCGGTAAAAAGAGATATTAAACGCAAACACCGGTTTAAACGGGTGTTTCTACACCAGAAATCGATGAAAGACCCAAACCGGTAAAAGATGTTTGACCCACACCCGATTAAACGGGTGTTTCTACACCAGAAATCGATGAAGACCCAAAAACCGGTAAAGAGATGTTTCCCACACACCCGATTGGGTGTTTCTATCAAAATGAAAAGAACCTAAAAACCGGTAAAAGAGAGTTAAACGAAACCTTTTAACGGGTGTTTACACCAGAAAATCGAAAAAACCCAAAAACCGGTAAAAGAGTTTTACCCAGGACACCTTAAAAGGGGTTTTTCTACACCAAAAATCGATAAAGACCCAAAAACCGGTAAAGAGAAGTTACCCAAAACCGGTTTAAACGGGTTTTACACCAGAAATCGACGAAAGACCAAAACCGGTAAAAGAGATGTTAAACGCAATCACCGGTTAAGGTGTTTCTACCAAAATCGATGAAACCCAAAAACCGGTAAAAGAGATGTTTGACCCACGGACACCCGATTAACGGGTGTTTCTTCACCAGAAAATCGAAAGACCCAAAACCGGTAAAAGAGATGTTTACCCACGGCACCCGATTAAACGGGTGTTTCTACACCAGAAAATCGATGAAAGACCCAAAAACCAAAAGAGATGTTTACACCCGACTAAACGGGTGTTTCTTAACCTGTAAACCAAGAAAATGACTTACAACCTGATAAAAGCTTATGTACGCTGGATGTTTGTAGACCAGAAAATCAAGGTATCGAGAGGGAAGTCTCAAAAGCCTCTCAAGTCCGCCAATTCACCTAGGCGTAAAGTTCTTAATTTTAAGCAATACTTGTTTTTCAACATCGGGAGGCAATGGAAGAAACACCTCCCATATAGCACGTAGAGACGAGGGAAACGAACCGATAAAAATTTACAACCGACACGTCCCCGATAAAAATGGTGGTCTCTCTTTACAAGGAATTAAAGAACCGGGACCGGCTTCAAGACGTTTTTTTTTCTTCTTCTTTTCTTTCTTCAATCGTCTCCGTCGACCATGGAGGAGGCTGGGCATCGCCTCTTTAATTGGACCGCTAATTGTTGATATTCGCAACGCGGAGAACAATAAAAAAAGAGTAAATGTTATGTGTTAAACGTTTTTTTATCTTGAGGACAAATGTCGACCTTTTTAAAAAAGAATTTCCATTTTCAAATTCAGCTTTTAAAAAAGCAATCCTAGATTTCAATCTCCCAAACTCCCGAGTATTAATATAAATTGGAATGCCTTAACAAGTCAGTAAATAACCACCCCGCTCCCCAACAAATAACACGTCTAATAACAATAAGTCAAACACAGGTAGTGAGGTGGTTGGCAATTATGAGTAATAATGGGGATTAAAGGACAAATAAGCCGACAACCAACATCTGAAATATCACCCGACGTAATAGGGAGCTGTCCGTGAGCTAAGTTATAGCAGATTGATTTATAATTTAATTTAAAACTAATTAACTAACGTGGAGTTTATACGGGGAGGAGCCTTTAGGACCTTCTTTTTGATTTATATCGACCTCCAAACCACCTCAGGCCTACCATTCACTCCCAATATTTTTTTCAGGGCGTTTCTTTTTAATTGAATGATTAATTCAGACACACTTTCTCATTTTATTATTGAATAATTTCCCCAGAAAACGTTACACAAAGGTTTCTTCATCAGTATTGCCAATAAAAAAATTGGAGTATCTGGCCCTTGAAAAAGGGCAGATGAGATATTCTTATTGAAATACAAAAAAAAACTTTTTTTTTTCTTCTCTGCAGTTTGAAAATTAGGTTAATTGGTAAAATATTCAAAATTCTACAGGCCT
The DNA here is from genome assembly GCA_014119065.1 of Orius insidiosus. NCBI lineage: Eukaryota > Metazoa > Arthropoda > Insecta > Hemiptera > Anthocoridae > Orius > Orius insidiosus. Next base: position 8,974 of record JACGAQ010000561.1, on the reverse strand, counting down.
AACCTTTGAAAAGAAACCTAATTCCTTAACGGGATAGTTTTTTAATTAATTGTGTCTTAATCAAAAGAGAAAAAGAGACCGAACGTTTTTCCAAAATGGGTCCCACGGTCTTAATTTTTTTCCTTACATTTCAAGGATTTTTTAAACAAAAAAAAAGTAATTTTTTGTACACTTAGTAGTTCATTTTTTTCAAAATTTTGAACATTTTAGGCGTTAAAGTCCATCAAAAGTTGACCTTCTCCGTGTAAGAAGGTTATTGAAGTATAACCATTAAGAAGGTCAATTTTTAAAGGCTTGTAAATCGTAAACCGTTACAGATATTGAAAAAATGCACTAAATAAAATCTGTTGGAAATTTAATTCTCTTTAATTTTTATTCTATTCATTTTTTCTCTAGGACGCACTGTTTTCAAGATAAATTTATTTCAAAAAAAATTATTTTCCGAAAATGGTGCATCCTAGAAAAAAATAATTAACTACAAATTTATAGAGAATTAAATTTCTACAATTTTTATTTATTAGGTGTACAAAATGAAACTCAGCCACTGGGTAAATTGGAATTTTGTAGATTTTAGCCGAGTTCATTTTGTACACCTAGTAGTTCATTTTTTCAAAATTTAAAACATTTTAGGCGTTAAAGTCCATCAAAAGTTCACCTTCTCCGTGTAAGAAGGTTATTGAAGTATAACCATTAAGAAGGTTAATTTTTAAAGGCTTGTAAATCGTAAACCGTTACAGATATTGAAAAAATGCACTAAATAAAATCTTTTGGAAATTCAATTCTCTTTAGTTTTTATTCTATTCATTTTTTCTCTAGGACGCACTGTTTTCAAGATAAATTTATTTAAAAAAAATTATTTTCCAAAAATGGTGCTTCCTAGAAAAAAATAATTAAGTACAAATTTATAGAAAATTAATTTCCTACTATTTATTTATTAGGTGTACCTACATAATGAAACTCAGCCACAGGGTAAATTTGAATTTTGTAGATTTTAGCCGAGTTTCATTTTGAACACCTAATAATTTATTTAAAAAAATTAATTTCGTCCTATAAGTGGGTAGTTGTCGCGAGTGAGTCCTGGGAAAAAGTCGCCCCTAATAAGCTTCGAGCGTCGCGTCCCCGAGTCCCATTTAAATACAATCGACTCCCGGTCTTTTTTCTTTTTTTTTTCTTTTCTTTTTATTTGTTCAAGTCGGACTCCCCCGCCCTACATAATGCATAAGATTTAAATTTTGAAACCCGAAAAGGACTTTTTCCCTCCCTATTCGGATTCCTCACTAATGGGGGCGAGTTACGTTTTTCTCTCCCCTTGTTAAAGACACGTGTCGACCGTTTTAAACGGCGTCCTTCTATAAAATCCGTTCAAAACATGAGAGGTTCAATCTGTGAGGGAAATCGTCCGTGGGTCAGTGGTCAACGATTGAGCCCCTTCTTTGCCTTTTTTTTTCTGGAAGATTGGTACATTTGAAGCAGTTTTGGGATGCAGTGCACAAATTGAAACTCGGCTAAAATCTACAAAATTCAAATTTACCCTGTGGCTGAGTTTCATTTTGTACACCTAAAAAATAAAAAATGTAGGAAATTTAATTCTCTATAAATTTGTACTTAATTATTTTTTCTAGGATGCCCCATTTTCGGATAATAATTTTTTAAAAATAAATATATCTTGAAAACAGTGCGTCCTAGAGAAAAAATGAATGGAATAAAAATTAAAGAGAATTAAATTTCCAACAGAATTTATTTAGTGCATTTTTCAATATCTGTAACGGTTTACGATTTACAAGCCTTTAAAAATTAACCTTCTTAATGGTTATACTTCAATAACCTTCTTACGCGGAGAAGGTCGACTTTTGATGGACTTTAACACTTAAAATGTTCAAAATTTTGAAAAAATGAACTACTAGGTGTAGGTACAAAATGAAACTCGGCTAAAATATACAAAATTCAAATTTACCCTGCGGCTGAGTTTCATTTTGTACACCTAATAAATAAAATTGTAGGAAATTTAATTCTCTATAAATTTGTACTTAATTATTTTTTTCTAGGATGCACCATTTTCGGAAAATAATTTTTTTTAAATAAATTTATCTTGAAACAGTGCGTCCTAGAGAAAAAATGAATAGAATAAAAATTAAAGAGAATTGAATTTCCAACAGATTTTATTTAGTGCATTTTTTCAATATCTGTTACGGTTTACGATTTACAAGCTTTTAAAAATTAACCTTCTTAATGGTTAATCTTCAATAACCTTCTTACACGGAGAAGGTCAACTTTTGATGGACTTTAACGCCTAAAATGTTTAAAATTTTGAAAAATGAACTACTAGGTGTACAAAATGAAACTCGGCTAAAATCTACAAATTTCAAATTTACCCTGCGGCTGAGTTTCATTTTGTACACCTAATATATAAAACTTGTACGAAATTTAATTATCTATAAATTTGCACTAATTATTTTTTTTAGGATGCACCATTTTCGGAAAATATTTTTTTTAAATAAATTTATCTTGAAAACAGTGCGTCCTAGAGAAAAAATGAATAGAATAAAATTAAAGAGAATTGAATTTCCAACAGATTTTATTTAGTGCATTTTTTCAATATCTGTAACGGTTTACGATTTACAAGCCTTTAAAAATTAACCTTCTTAATGGTTTTACTTCAATAACCTTCTTACACGGAGAAGGTCAACTTTTGATGGACTTTAACGCCTAAAATGTTTAAAATTTTGAAAAAATGAACTACTAGGTGTACAAAATGAAACTCGGCTAAAATCTACAAAATTTAAATTTACCCTGTGGCTTTCATTTTGTACACCTAATATATAAAATGCGGTCTGAGTTCATTTTTTACTTCTGAAACTCGAGCTACAATAAGATGAACGCGGTCGACACAAACGGTGAAGGGAAATTGGATGTACTAAAGAAATTAATGGTCTTCAAGAGGCTCGAGTTCAAGAAGATTGAGTCACCACGTTTTATGTGCGCAGTAAAGGAAGCTATTTGCTACTGCGGAATGGTGTGGGATGGAGAAACCGTATAAAACCTTATCTCCCATCGTATAAAATGAATTGTATTACAAAAAAAAATATTTATTCTTAAAGCTAACGTTCGTTGGGAAGCCAATCAATTGTACACAAGTCTCCATCTAAATCATCCAATTAAATGGGCAGACTTCGAATGGCACTAATTCGTGGAACACAGATCTTTCGATTAGGGCCGGAGGGGAAAAGGAGAAAGAGAGGGTAGAGACCTAAAGTTAATGTGGTAGTAATTGGCTTCTGGATGTTTGACGTTCTTTACCCTTTATTAGAGGATTCCAAGAAAGGCCGAATCCTTTCGAGATAAACCATATCGGGACCTTTTTAGAACCTTTTATTTTTCAGAAAACGTTTTACCCAGAAAATTTACATCCTCACAAAAATTACTTGATAGAAATGTCAAGAGTCAAAGAAATTCCAAGCTAATGAAAGAGGAAAGCACTGGTTTGAAGATCTTCCAACGAAAACTTCCTTAGAGAGAAGTACTTATCTATAAAGGAGGGGGAAGTATAACGGAGGGGAAGTAAAACGTAGGGGAAGTATATGGGAGGGGAAGTATACGGAGTGGGAAGTATATGGGAGGGGGAAGTATATGGGTGGGGGAAGTTTAAGTGAGGGGAAGTATAACAGAGGTAAAGTATAACGGAGGGGGAAGTATAAAGGAGAATTTTCCAATTTTGTTTTTTCGAAAAATTTACTAAGTTTATTTTTGAAAAATTGTCCGAGTTTTGTTTTTTCCCAAAAATTTTCCGAGTTTTTTTTCAAAAAATTTTCCAAGTTTTTTCCGAAAATTTTTCCGGGTTTTCCTTTTCTTTCGAAAAATTTTCCGGGTTTTATTTTTATTTTTAGGAAAAATTTTTAAGTTCTTTTTTTCGAAAATTTTTTTGAAGTGCCAAAGTAGGCTTGGCCCTTGGCCCTTTGGCCTAGGGATGTGCCTCTCGTAATGGGTAGAAGTATAAAATTTCTCCCTACTAAAAAAAGATAATTAAAATGTGGCAATTTTTTTACACCAAAAATTCTTAAAAAATATAAGGAGTAATTGGTGAAAATTTGGTGAAAATTGGATTAACGGTTCGGCCGCAGCGAATTTTTAAAATTTCAAACAGCCATATCTCCGCCATTTTTCGAAATTCAGAAATCGCCCTCGTTACATTCTTCTTCACCGGCTAAAGAATTTTGGGTGAAAATTTGATGAAATCGGTTGAAAACTGTGGCCGTAAAGTGTACCGGGAAAAATGCTACGGCCGGCCGGCACCACAGACAAAGTTGAGATCGGTAAAGATCAATATTCGATTTGACCCTCCGGGGTCTGGAAGACCCTTCCCCAAAAACCCGACGTGGAGGGTGTCACAATAACTTCTTTAAAGAAGTAAAATGTTGGGGGAAGGTAATTTCCACTTGGAGTAGTTCGCATTGAAACCACTTGGGGTGCTCCAGAAGGACCTTGGTTTGTATAAAAAATAACCTAACAATTTCGTTGATAAAAATCATATAAAAAGCTCAACATATTTGCGATTAGTCTCGATTTTACTTATAAGGAAAGTGGGAATTTGTTTTGAGTAAAGTTGAAGATGGAGGGGAATATGACGGTGGTCGTAGACTCCGTCAAGGTGGCCCATTACGGAGAAGACGTGGGGGCCCGCACACACACCATAACAGACATCTTCATCTCGTCGAGTGAATCCGAGGTTGGAATTATTCAGTGGAAAGCGTTCCCTGATTCCGGTAACGAAGTGCCCCCGGAGTACCTTTTTCCACTTTTATTCTCATCTCTTCTCCTTCTCTCGCACTTATTTACCTTCTATGTATACAACGCGGGGCCCTTCCTCCTCGAATCTCTTGATCGTCAACGTAATTGTCAGACTCCGGGTGCTTCACCGATGGAATAATCCATAATTCATCTCCTTCTCTCATACATAACAGAACTTGTAACAAGCTCGTTACAACCCAATAACCTTCGGACACATTTTTTCATAATAATCACATTTTTTTTCTTCTCATAAATTATTTTTCTGTCGCCACAGTTTCCTTCTCCAAATAAACTGACTTAAAGAACAGAAAAGAAAATAAATTTAAGATTAAGGCGATCCAATCCGCTTGGGGGGGGGGGGGGGGGGAGAAACAAAAATTTGGATCACAGCTGGGATTCGAACCTCCGACCCTTGTCTTACCGAGCTCTTTAACTAGGGTTGATTTGATATGGCCTTCCTTCCTTCCTTTTCAAAAATATCGTTTCGGATAAAATATCGGAAGGAAAATATCGGATGAACCGATATATCGGAAGGAAAATATCAAATGAACCGATATATCGGAAGGAAAATATCGGATGAGCCGATATATCGGAAGGAAAATATCGGATGAGCCGATATATCGGAAGGACAATATAGGATGAACCGATATATCGGAAGGAAAATATCGGATGAACCGTTATTTCGGAAGGAAAATATCGAATGAACCGATATATCGGAAGGAAAATATCGGATGAACCGATATATCGGAAGGAAAATATCAAATGAACCGATATATCGGAAGGAAAATATCAAATGAACCGTTATATAGGGAGGAAAATAACGGATGAACCGATATAACGGAAGGAAAATATCGAATGAACCGATATATCGCAACCCAATAACCTTCGGACACATTTTTTCATAATAATAAGATTTTTTTCTTTCTCATAAATTATTTTTCTGTCGCCACAGTTTCCTTCTCCAAATAAACAGACTTAAAGAACAGAAAAGAAAGTAAATTTAAGAATATTAAGGCGATCCAATCGCTTGGGGGAGGGGGGGGGGGAAACAAAAATTTGGTTCACAGCTGTGATTCGAACCTCCGACCCCTGTCTTACAGAGCTCATTAACTAGGGTCGATTCAATATGGCTTCTTCCTTCCTTCCTTTTCAAAATATCGTATCGGATAAAATATCGGATGAACCGATATATCGGAAGGAAAATATTAAATGAACCGATATATCGGAAGGAAAATATCAAATGAACCGATATATCGGAAGGAAAATATCAAATGAACAGATATATCGGAAGGAAAATATTAAATGAACCGATATATCGGAAGGAAATATTAAATGAACCGATATATCGGAAGGAAAATATCGGATGAACTGATATATCGGACGGAAAATATCGGATGAACCGATATATCGGAAGGAAAATATCAAAGAACCGATATATCGGAAGGAAAATATCAAATGAAAAGATATATCGGAAGGAAATATTAAATGAACCGATATATCGGAAGGAAAATATTAAATGAACCGATATATCGGAAGGAAAATATCGGATGAACTGATATATCGGACGGAAAATATCGGATGAACCGATATATCGCAAGGAAAATATCAAATGAACCGATATATCGGAAGGAAATATCAAATGAAAAGATATATCGGAAGGAAAATATTAAATGAACCGATATATCGGAAGGAAAATATTAAATGAACCGATATATCGGAAGGAAAATATCGATATTCCAATATCGGAAGTATCGCAACAACCCTATCTTTAACTAAAGAAGGTAAGGTGACTAAGGACTATTTGTCGGTTAGTAAAGTCTTCAACAATCCCAACCTCATTAACCATCGGTTACGACGACAATGGAGACTATTCGTTTAGTAAAGGGGAAAAACCGTCTTTTCTATCATAAAACTGTTCTAAATGACTTAATCGACGAGTGTCCATATTTTTTGGTTTTTGAAAGGTAAAAGCTATAAATCAAATTATTTAGTCCTCATAAGTCGCCCAGGTGAGGCAGATGTCGAGGGTTCGAATCCCCTGAGGAGTGAATCTTTTTTTTCTTTTCCTAATTTTCTCTTAAACAATTATTATTTTTAAGTCCTAAAATGCTGCAGATTATTTTGGGAGTAAAATATTTTTTGTATTGACAAATCTACCTGTAAGAATTTCTTAAAAACTAAAATCTAACCCATTAATCAAAAGAAAGAAAAAAAATCTCTGAAATTCCGTCGGATTCTCCCCTCCCAGCTCGTTTACAATGTTCTCAGCCAAACGACAGACTCGCTTAATGTCCAAGAACGTTTAAACACTTTGGTTTTTTCTTCTTTGACGAATGGGAACAGATAGAAAAGAAGGGGGATAAAAAAAACCTGTCAAACAATTTTACTCTTGTTGCTTACTCGCCACTAAATCACCGACCGTTTAGAGGGAAGTTATTTTAAGCGCTCGCTTCTTCTTTTTTTCCCTCCTCAATCGGAAAAGGAAACTCACGACAGAGATATGAAATTAATAGAAACATCCGTTTCTTTCGAACTAAATTTGTTAATTTTATAAATGGAAATGTTATTTTTATATAATCTGGCCAATAACAAGCGCCCAGGAAAAAATCTTTTACTTTCCGCCCCATTTCATTTCCCCGGACAAAGAGTTTTCAAAGTCTTTTGACAATAAATAACTATTTTATCGAATTTTCTGGGGTTTTTTAGCGGAAAACGCTCTCTAAAAAGCATCGGATGAACCGATATATCGGAAGGAAACATCGAATGAACCCATATATCGGAAGGAAAACATCGGATGAACCGATATATCGGAAGGAAAACATTGGATGAACCGATATATCGGAAGGAAAATATCGGATGAACCGATATATCGGAGGGAAAATATCGGATGAACCGATATATCGGAAGGAAACCTCGGATGAACTGATATATCGGAAGTAAAATATCGGATGAACCCATATATCGGAAGGAAAATCGGATGAACCGATATATCGGAAGTAAAATATCGGATGAACCGATAGATGGAAGGAAAACATCGGATGAACCGATATATCGGAAGTAAAATATCGATATTCCGATATATCGGAAGTAAAATATCGGAACCGATATATCGGAAGTAAAATATCGGATGAACCGATATATCGGAAGTAAAATATCGGATGAACCGATAGATCGGAAGGAAAAGTCGGATGAACCGATAGATCGGAAGGAAAATATAGGATGAACCCGATATATCGGAAGGAAAATCGGATGAACCGATAGATCGGAAGGAAAATATAGGATGAACCCGATATATCGGAAGTAAAATATCGGATGAACCGATAGATGGGAAGGAAAACATCGGATGAACCGATATTCGGAAGGAAAACCTCGGATGAACTGATATATCGGAAGTAAAATATCGGATGAACCCATATATCGGAAGGAAAACATCGGATGAACCGATATATCGGAAGTAAAATATCGGATGAACCGATAGATCGGAAGGAAAATATCGGATGAACCGATAGATCGGAAGGAAAATATAGGATGAACCGATATATCGGAAGTAAAATCGGATGAACCGATATATCGGAAGTAAAATCGGATGAACCGATAGATCGGAAGGAAAATATCGGATGAACCGATAGATCGGAAGGAAAATATAGGATGAACCCGATATATCGGAAGGAAAATATCGGGTGAACCGATATATCGGAAGGAAAACATTGGATGAACCGATATATCGGAAGGAAAATATCGGATGAACCGATATATCGGAAGTAAAATATCGGATGAACCCATATCGGAAGGAAAATATCGGATGAACCCATATATCGGAAGGAAAATCGGATGAACCGATATATCGGAAGGAAAATCGATATTCCGATATATCGGAAGTATCGCAACAACCCTAGTTACAAGGACAAAAAATCTTTGAAAACCCTAAAAAAAACTTGATGAAATGGGGTTTTTGGAACAGAAAAGCTTCTGGAAATCCATAACAAGTGGTATTTTTAGTCCTCAAGAGTTGGGCAGAGCACAAAAACTCGCTAATTATGGAGTTTCTCGGCTGAAAGAGAGCGAGGAAATCGCCTTAGTAGAAGGAATGAATTTATTGGAGGAAAAGTCCCAACATTTTTGTTATTTTGGTTTATGGGCCAATAAAAACACCTAGAAACCCTATAAATTCTAGTTTTGAGTTGATATA
>JACGAQ010000560.1:0-116845 GCA_014119065.1 Orius insidiosus | reverse complement strand
ATTGACATAAAAAAGACTGGGAATACAGTGGACAAGTATTTATCGGTTTGTCATGGAACGGAATGTTACCTAGTATAATGGATTTTACAAGGGAAGAAATAATTGCAGGTAGGGTGACGAAAACTTGCATAGACCATATTTTCATTAGAATAAAAAGGATTAAAAAAATGCAGGTTAGCTCTGCTGTAATAAAGCAAAAAATTTCTGACTATATGGTAGGATTAGCCATCACGGAAATGTCAGGGAGTGAAGGACACAAGGAGAAAAGAATAATTAGAATGTTTAATCAAATAAAATAAATCAGTTAATTAACGATACAAACTGGGAAATAAAAGAGAAAGACCCTGAACAATATTATGCAAGGTTTTGTGAACTGATGGGTTGGATATACAAAAGTTCTTGTAAGGAAGTAGAAAAAAGGGATGAAATGGATTACTGTCGAAGGAAGAATGATAAAATGGTTCGATGAAAGCTTAAGGCAAATAATTTCAAAAAAGGGATAAAATGTTCAGAAAATTAAAATCCAATCCCAATCATCCCATATATAAATTAGAATATAGGAAATTAAGGAATAGGGCCACATATGAGATCAATAAAGCGAAAAATAAATATTATAATAAGAGATCAAGACAATAGATACGACACTAAGAAAGTATGGGAAACAATAAAAACTTATGGGACAAAAAAAGAAAATGGATGTTGACCAAAAAATTATAAGTAGTTTTAAAAATTAAGTGAAAAGGAAATAGCAGAAAATTTTCTGAAAACTATTTATAATGAGTTGCAAAAAATTAGTCATGTTTGTACTAATAAGCTTGGGAATGATATAGTTGGAAAAGAGTTAAACAATTTAACTTAAGTCATGCTGAGGATGAGGAGATAGAGAAAATAATTAATTCCTTAAGTAAAAAGGCTCCTGGATACGACGGAATAAGAATAATAGATTTACAGTTAAATTCTAAATTATTTGCGAAAGTCATTGGGTTTTAATAAATAGAATGATTGATACAGGCATTTATCCAAAGGGTTTAAAAATATCGATTATTAGGCCAATATTCAAGGGAGGTAAAGGAGAGAGTATAGAAACTACAGACCAATAAATATCTTGCCTGTAGTTAATAAAATAATAGAAAATACATTGACAATAGATTAAATGAATTTCTGGAAGATGAGAAAATATTAAATGAGAGCAGTTTGCCTATAGGAAAAACAGAGGAACTGAAAATTTATTATTACAATTTTGTGAAACTATAAATTCTAAACTGAATAAAAACATCTATGTTGTCAGTGTATTTGTGGACTTCTCTAAAGCGTTCGAGACCATTAACCATAAAAAATTATTAAAGCAATTGGAAGTTATGGGAATATCAGGGAATTTAGGAAAATTGTTTGAAAGTTATTTGAAAGAGAGGAAAGTTATTGTAAGGGTGGGTGAGATTGAAAGTAAAATGATGATGATGAATAAAGGAGTACCCCAGGGAAGTACATTAGGCCCGAAATTTTAATATTTATACAAATGATATCAATAGGGCCATAGGGGCAGATGAAGCCTTCTTCTATGATGACTCTGCCTTTTTAACGTGGCATAGAGATCCTCAAGAGGCATTGAAAAAGGCCCAGGAATGTATGAATCGGTTGTCAAAATGGGCCCATGATATGGAACTGGTGATAATGGGAAAAAAACGGTGGTTATGGTGTTCAGGACACCCCAGATGAAGGAAGTGGAGTCACCACTAATAATTTGTCATGGCTGTGAGTGCTTGGTGAAAGAGAATATATTATGTAATTGTGATAAATTGGGGGTGGTGAGAGAATTCAGGTATTTGGGGGTTGTATTAGATGAAAAAATGATTTGGACCCCACATTAAGGTACTAAATAAAACTAAGAGTTGCGAAGGCAAAAATCTATAACCTGAAATGGTATGTGCCAAAATACGTTGATTTGCATTTATAAGGCAATTTTTCGAATCCTTAATAAGATATGGGGGGAATGCTATGGAAGCGCAGCAAAAAGCAATCTCGAAGTGATAAGAGAGAGCCAGGAAAAAACGTTAAAAATGATAACAAATAAAGGATTTCAAAATGAATTTAGAAATATGTGAAACACTTGGGCCTAGACAGTTTTATTTTTAAAGGTATTTTTTTTATTTTGGACTAAGTACAAAGACATATTAGAAGAAAAAAAAAAGTGATAGAACAAGAAAATAAAAGTACATTTTGCACTTGTACATAATGTATACGGAGAGAGAATGTCGAAGTACATTGCACAACAATATGGAACTGTCTTCCCCAAGTTATTAAAAAGGAAAAAACAAAGGAAACAAAAAAAGTTGTTAAATTTTTAATTCATAAGTTGAATGTTGAATAGGTAGCAATCAATAAAGTAAAAAAAGGGAATAGAAAAGCTCGGCCACCGAGACAAGGACTGCAAATACATACTGTAAATAGTGATAAATAAAAAGAGAAATTGTAAAATAAAAAATAGTTGTAGATAAATGGAACCAGCCGATAGGAAGGAAAATGTCCTGGCTGGACCATAATTGTAATTAATTTGTATATAATAAATAAAAAAAAAAAAAAAAAAAAAAATCAGCGCCCAAATCAAACAGGTGTTTCTAGCATTTAACAGCCTATCAAACGGTTTTTGGGCGTTTACTCGATTTTTTTGGTGTAAAAACACCGGTTTTATCGTGTTTGAGCTATCAGCGCCCAAATCAAACAGGTTTTCTAGCATTTAACAGCCTATTATAGGCTTTTGGGCGTTTTCCTCCATTTTTTGGTGTAGAAAACCGATATCTTCTAGTTTGAGCTATCAGCATCCACATGAAACAGGTGTTCCTATCATTTAACAGCCTATCAAAGGGCTTTTGGGCGTTTTCCTCGATTTTTTTGGTGAAGAAACACCGGTTTCATCTAGTTTGAGCTATCAGCACCCAAATCAAACAGGTGTTCTAGCATTTGACACCCCATTAAACGGCTTTATGAGCGTTTTCCTCGATTTTTGGTGTAGAAAACACCGATTTCTTCTAGTTTGAGCTATCAGCACGCAAATCAAACAGGCGTTCCTCGCATTTAACAGCCTATCAAGCGCTTTTCGATTTTTTGATGTAGAAAACACCGGTTTTATCTAATTTTGTGCTATCAGCAACCAAATTTAACAGGTGTTCGTAGCATTTAACAGCCTAAAACGGCTGTGGGCGTTTTTCTTTTTTTGGTGTAAAAAACACCGGTTTCATCAAATTTTGAGCTATCAGAAACATCAAAGCATCAATAAAACGGGTGTTCTAGCATTTAAGGGCCTATCAAACGACTTTTGGGCGTTTTCCCCAATTTTTGGTGTAGAAACACCGGTTTTATCGAGTTTTGAGCTATCAGCCCAAATCAAACGGGTTTTCCTAGCATTTAACATCCTATCAAGCGGCTTTTGGGCGTTTTCCCCAATTTTTTGGTGTAGAAACACCGGTTTTATCGAGTTTTGAGCTATCAGCACCCAAATCAAACGGGTTTTCCTAGCATTTAAGAGCCCATCAAGCGGCTTTTGGGCGTTTTTCCCCGATTTTTTAGTGTAGAAAAACCGGTTTTATCGAGTTTTGAGCTATCAGCACCCAAATCAAACGGGTTTTCCTAGCATTTAAGAGCTTATCAAAGGGCTTTTGGGTGTTTTCCTCAACTTTTGTGTAGAAACACGGTTTCATCAACTTTTGAGCTATCAGAACCCAATCAAAGCATCAATAAACGGGTGTTTCTAGCATTTAACAGCCTATCAAACGGGATTTTGGACAGGTGGTCATATTTAGGCGTTTTCCGTTGGGATGGAAGAGTCACAGATTGAGCAAGGGATGTTCCCAATCTGACGCTTCCTATGTCTAGGGGCTAAGGCGGATAGTTCATTCAGTCCGTTGTCATATCGTCTCTTGCTAGCCTACCCTCCTTTCACCCCAAACATAGAAAGCGGCTAGAAAGGACATCCCTTGTCTCTCAAAGGGAAGTTTCCCAGACTGACCTTCCTAACCCATTGGAGTGAACGGAGGGTACGACTAAAAACGCTTCCTACAGTCTCTTGCGTAGTTAGCATCCCCGTATAGAAGAATTAGCATTCTATTGGCAGAAAACAAGGAAACAAATAAAAGTTGAGAAGGATACAACACTTATATTATTTCGGTCCACATAACATCGACAATAGATAATAAAGATAGAACAATCTGTTAAGGCAGGAAATAATCATTTAAAAAGGGAAAGAAATACGAGAGAGAACATCGATATTGCAGTTTTAGTGCTTTTACACGAACATAGAATTGGGCACGATAAAACTGCTTTTATACAGACTAAAAAAGCGTGCAGTTGCTTTTCTCTTTGAAAGGGTTCGCCTTCTGCGAGCTGAACCCGACGAGTAGACAGTCTTCCTGTTCGTGCTCGCTGATGTATTTGACGATGTCCTGGACCGCCTGCGAGACGTTGATCCGACGGATGGCCGCTTCACGTCGAAGCTGCTCGGTAACTTGCCTCTGTTGATGCAAGTTGGAAATCATCATGTCCATAATAGCCGTATCCGAGAGGCCTATTTTCAGGGCGTGGTTATACACTTGCGGGAAAGAAAATACGGCTTTAGAAGCCTCCTTTTTATACGAACTCGCGGAATCGGGATTAACTCACCCCGAAAACTGCGATTTCACAGCGCGTTTTTTATTTTCGCACACAAAACAACGGAAACCGAAGCAGGGGGTAGGCAGTGATGGACGGGGGGTTATTCCCAAGTGGGGAGGGGTCAGGAGGAGTTAATGTTAGTTCAGCCGGATGTTCGATCCTTAATTCTAGCGCCACCGTCGCTATTATCAGCTCTTGTTACCAGTTTCAACTTGAAAACTTGCTTTTAAGGGTTACCTGTTATCTCTCTTCTCGACTCGTTTTTCGTTGTACGCTCCTAATTGTTGTATCGTTATTATTTAATTACCTCTTAGGTCAGGAGTATTTATTATTTTACTATGGTGTGTAAATGTTGTGTTCCGGGGTGCTCAGCATCGTTTCCGCCTTTCGGAAATTTCCGAATGACAATCTGGTATGTCGTTGATTTTCTATGATCTGTTATTTATTGTTTTGCTTCGTTTTTATTTTTCTTAGGTCAGGAATATCTGGATTCGGAGAGTTTTTAATAAACCTGTAAATGTAAAGAGGTCTCATTACATTTGTAATCACCATTTCTCAATCCATTGTGAAAGTCCTGGGACTCAACGGCTAAAAGCAGGGAGCCTTCCTTCCTTGTTTTTGCCGTCGATGAACAGCGACTCCGAGTTAGATTCAAACATAAGATTTCTCACTGATTTCAAAGGTTTGTATTTATCACGTATTGAACTCTTTTAATGACGATGTGGTTTGTTTTAGAACTTCCAATCACGGATGTCAATGCCGAACCAATGGAAATAGGTTGGTGTTTTCTTAAATTATGATCTATGAACCTTATTTATCTGCATTCTGTTTTGTTTTAGAAATGGAAAGTGGTGTCACCATCTCTCACGTCGACACAGACCAAGACGTCGAACCAAATGAAATAGGTTGGTGTTTTCCTAAATTGTGATCTATGAACCTTTATTTATCTGCAATCTGTTTTGTTTTAGAAATGGAAAGTGGTGTCACCATCTCTCACGTCGACACAGACCAAGACGTCGAACCAAATGAAATAGGTTGGTGTTTTCCTAAATTGTGATCTATGAACCTTTATTTATCTGCAATCTGTTTTGTTTTAGAAATGGAAAGTGGTGTCACCATCTCTCACGTCGACACAGACCAAGACGTCGAACCAAATGAAATAGGTTGGTGTTTTCCTAAATTGTGATCTATGAACCTTTATTTATCTGCAATCTGTTTTGTTTTAGAAATGGAAAGTGGTGTCACCATCTCTCACGTCGACACAGACCAAGACGTCGAACCAAATGAAATAGGTTGGTGTTTTCCTAAATTGTGATCTATGAACCTTTATTTATCTACAATCTGTTTTGTTTTAGAAATGGAAAGTGGTGTCACCATCTCTCACGTCGACACAAATGTTACGCTGTGTCAAAACCAAGAATCTAGACAGAATTGGCCTTCATTTACTCCTCCATCAAAAAAAAGTGAGACTTATTCATTCATCTTAAAATTAATGTTGCATTCTCCATTTATTAATTATTTTAATTTTAATTTAAAATTAATTTAATTATTATTACATATTAAATTTATTTAATTTTTTTTTTCAGATTTATTTTCTCGTTTAAATATGTGCCATAGATTGGGAGTACGAAAAAAACTCGAACTGACCCCTAAATGTCGTAGTCTTGTGCAAATTAATACGGAGCTAAGGAAATTCGCCAGGAGTATGGACATTAAAAACATGAATCTGTCACAAAGGTTGAAGGAAGCAGATGGCTTTCTTAATTCCACGAAGTTTGCTGATTATTTGTGTCTCCTCGTGTCTATGACTTTTTCAAGATGCAAATTGAGTGCGCCAGGAAGAAGCCAAAAGGTAGGCGATTTACGACAAGCTCTAAAACCATGTGCTTGGCTCTGATGAAGAGGTCGGGTAGTGGATACCGCCTCTTACAGAGAATATTCGCGCTTCCATCCAAGCGAACGCTTATGAGGATGCTAGGAAAAATCCCTTTTAATGTTGGGATCAACAACCACATTATTCATCACTTAAAAGCGAAGGTAGAAAAACTACATCATTGTGATAGATATTGCTCACTCATCTTCGATGAAATGTCAATTCAACCATCCCTGACTTACAACCCGTATGAAGATTGCTTGGAAGGATTCCAGGATTTAGGAGAAACAAATGAGCCCAGGACTCCGCGTTTCGCGAGTCACGTATTAGTTTTTATGATACGAGGCATCAAAAGAAGATGGAAGCAACCTTTTTCGTACTACTGCCACGAATCAATTAATAAAGATCAACTGGCCAAATTAATTTTAGAAAATATCGCGGCCATCGAAAGCACGGGCCTGAAAGTAGTTGCTACTATTAGCGACCAAGGTAACCCTAATTAATTTTATTAATTTTATTATGTATTATTTTTTTTTTTTTAGGTAGTCCTAATGTTGCGGCTATTAATAAATTAAAAGTAGACCGCAAATACAAGGTGATCCACATTTTCGACCCTCCTCACCTATTGAAAGGAATAAGGAACAATCTTGTGAAAAATCCTGCTACATTTGTGTACGACCCATTGAAAAAAAAACAAACAGCTTATTGGAAGGACATTGTAGCGTTATACAAATTCGACGATGGGACCGACAATACCAGGATGTGCTATAAATTGACAGATGAGCATGTTATTCCGGAAAAAATTAAAAAAATGAAGGTAAAAAATGCCGCAGAAGTATTCAGCCACTCGGTTTCATCCATCATGAGATTTCTTGTAGTAAAAGCTGGTATGCTTTGTACATTAGCAAGTTGGAAAATAATTGTAATTGTCTTTAATTTCAGGTTGTACGGCAATACCACCAACTTCAGCCGACACCGCGGACTTTTTAATTTTCTTCGACAATTTGTTCGATTCAGTCAATGGATCATCTACACCGTCACGAGGAAAAGATCTAAGAAGTTTTGTGACTCCATCCAGTTGCCATCACAAATTTTGGGAAAAAAGCTTAGAAATATTAAAAAGCATCAACTTTGTCAACGGTAATATTGAAAAGAACACCCCTTCTCTCAAAAATTGGAGTGTAACCATTCGGGGCTTCCAAAAATTGTGGTCCTTCTTAAGTCAAAACGGATTCACTTTCCTGGCACCACGGCTCATTAACCAGGATCCTCTCGAAAATTTTTTCGGGTGTATTAGGAGTCATGGTGCCAGGAATGTGAATCCTAATGTCAACAGTTTTAAAAGTTCTTTTAAAACATTGCTGTTAAACAATTTAGTAGGCACTCACTCCGTTGGTGCTAATTGTGAGGATGATCTGTGTGACGGTGCACTTTCGAATCTCGACGAATTTTTAACAACAGATTTAGATCTAGCCATTGAAAACAGTAGTAATAACCCTTTAACAACTTTCGAAATCCATCCACAATTAAATTACAATGTAATGAATTTTCGAAAACACGCCTATATTGTAGGGGCTGTTATCAATAAAATCATTAAAAAAAACAATGTAAATATTGTAAGAACTATTATTTAAATATTCACAAGAATGAATCCAACGAAAATGTAATTATTAGGCCAAGGATTTCACTGGCCACTCACTTAGATACCCCAAAGTAGATTTACACAAATTTTGGGGGAGGTAATTGTGACGACAAATGAAATTATTCAAAAATATCCACTCGAAAAAAATTTTAGTTAAAATAACATCCTATTATTAGACAGGTTAAATCCACCAGATAACGACATTTGCAAAATCATGATTCTTTTAAATCTTTTATTAAAATATGTGTCAAATCATGCTGTTTGCATTTTGTAATAAATAGATGGTATTTTAAGAGGAACCAGGACAACAACCAACAACATGACGGGAACAATTGAACGCCTTGCCACTTTAAAATATCAAAAAAGCAGGAAAAAAAATAAGTAAAAAATATTAAAAGACCAAAAAAAATTTGAAAGAATCATGATTTCAAGTTTCTCTTTTTCTCAAAGACAATCACACGAGTTAAAGAGTTAAATGAAATTTGTTAGCATATAATGGAATAATGACATTTATTTGCATTCTATTTCGTTTTATGTAATTCATATGTAATTTTTTTAATTAAATGTATATAGCTGAACTTCACGCCTTGTTGTGTGCCTCATTTCCTATTTCCATTCTAATTATCGAAGGTTTATGGGTGATAGAGAAATTCAAATTACCCGCCTTTTTGTTTGGTTTTACGATTAGTTACTTCGGGATTCACCGCGCGCGGTGTAGTCCGTAGGGGGAGGAAAAAACGGTTGAGAGTCCTATCTATATCAGTATAGTATATATTAATCTATGAACCGAAGCAACAGGAAGAGTAATCAATTAGCACAAATTCACATTCGTTTTCTAAATCATGCATGCCACCCAAACATGGGAAACTCAAATATCCTCTCTCTTTATTAAGAAAAAAAAAACCCTACATCATTTCCTCCTTTTATCTCTAAATTAAAAAAAAAGATATCCAAACTGTGCAAAATTTAAGTGATTTTAAATTTACAAAGCTTAATTTTATTTATAAAAATTTCCCATTTTTGAATCCGTGGATAGAGGATTCAAGAATGGATTGGTTATTCGAGTTCCAGGTTTACCAGCTGACATGGCGCTATGCTCAAGGTACGCGTTTGTTTATTTATTTACCGGCTATTTATTAAATAATTACATTAAATTCTAATTATTTTTAGTTATTTTTAGACGCCCCGTTGTTGTAGTTCGCTTGAAAATGCGTATTTTCTAAATAGACGCTAAATTTATATACTATTTCAGTATGTTGGAAATTAGATTTAAGAGCGCTTGATACTGTTTTAGATGGTTTTTTAAATGTTTATATGTTGTGATAATGATTTTGTGGGTTAGGGCGCAGTTTAATTTGATGGGCGAACCACCTGCTCGTTCCCTTAGAATTTGAAATGGGGGCTACTGGTGGGTACTTTTTTGCCTCATTTCCTGAAACTTTGCTTTGGGAGGTGGCTGCTTAAGAAGTTTAAGTTCTGCTATGAAACGTAGAAGAAAACAAGGATAGGTGATGTTGCTGGGAGTGTTCTGAATGTTTTAAGTAGCAGGATGTTGTAGTTGATGGTCGTTTTGCTGTTGTTGTTTGTGAAGCGTTGCTTTAGGTCAGTGGCATGACTGCAGATGGAAGCATCTCTAGTATCTTGTGTAATTAAGTAACGTTATGCCTGCAATTGTCTTCAGCGCTGGAAATATGGGATAGACGATCTTCAGGAAGATTGTAGGTCAGCAGCCAGGGAGTTAAAAACTTAGCTCCCAAATTAATGAAATCCCATAAAAATATAGGCATTGTCGAACTTTGAAGTATAGGCATCATCTTGTTGTCCAGGCAGCTGGCTGACTGCTGAGCAGGGAGGTCAAACAGATCCAGGCAGCTGGCTGACTACTGATCAGGGAGGTCAGCAGATCCAGGCAGCTGGCTGACTACTGATCAGGGAGGTCAGCAGATCCAGGCAGCTGGCTGACTGCTGAGCAGGGAGGTCAGCAGATCCAGGCAGCTGTCTGACTGCTGAGCAGGGAGGTCAGCAGATCCAGGCAGCTGGCTGACCGCTGAGCAGGGTGGTCAGCAGATCCAGGCAGCTGGCTGACCGCTGAGCAGGGTGGTCAGCAGATCCAGGCAGCTGGCTGACTGCTGAGCAGGGAGGTCAGCAGATCCAGGCAGCTGGCTGACTGCTGAGCAGGGAGGTCAGCAGATCCAGGCAGCTGGCTGACTACTGATCAGGGAGGTCAGCAGATCCAGGCAGCTGGCTGACTGCTGAGCAGGGAGGTCAGCAGATCCAGGCAGCTGTCTGACTGCTGAGCAGGGAGGTCAGCAGATCCAGGCAGCTGGCTGACCGCTGAGCAGGGTGGTCAGCAGATCCAGGCAGCTGGCTGACCGCTGAGCAGGGTGGTCAGCAGATCCAGGCAGCTGGCTGACCGCTGAGCAGGGTGGTCAGCAGATCCAGGCAGCTGGCTGACTGCTGAGCAGGGAGGTCAGCAGATCCAGGCAGCTGGCTGACGCTGAGCAGGGAGGTCAGCAGATCCAGGCAGCTGGCTGACTGCTGAGCAGGGAGGTCAGCAGTCAGGGAGTTATAATCTTAGCTCTCAGATTAATGAAATCCCATAAAAATATGGGCATTGCCGAAATCTTGTCATCCAGGCAGACGAGCAGGGAGTTATATTAGCACCCCTAATCATCTCTAATTAGCTTCATCAAAATCTATGGTCATTTGTCTAAAAATTGGAGTTTTTACCCAAATCTTAGTAAATTGGTTAGTTTGGTAATCCCTGTAATCTGATGTACACACTTCTTAACCCTTTCGAGACCGCAGGCGACTATAGTTGCCATTCGCGCTTTTCGTTTGGAGACCGTAGGCGACTTTAGTTGCCCAGCGGCGCCAGTGGAAAGCCTCTCTAAAAAATTTAATACCTTCGCTTCCCGTGGCGCTAGCGACATGCAAAACTGGCAATCTGTTGGGTAAGAAATGAACTACGTGATGATCGCATCACTCGTCGCTTTCTGTGCTTTGCTGGGCGCTGGGAACGGTTGGGGAGAAGTGAGGGGAAAAGTGCTGCGCCAGTAGCGCAGAGAATCCGGCCTCAAACGCTGTCTCGAAAGGGTTAATCCTTATTTAAGAAATAAAGGTGAACTTATCTTTCTCTTATTGTTATTGTTTTACAGGATAAGGGGCAGTTGACATTTGAAGACCAATGGCCGTCGATGAGGGCTATCATTCTGAAGCTCCTCCAGCAGAACCAGTCACCCAAAGCGAATGGCATGGGATATTCTTCTCCGTCCATGTCGTCTGCCTTTGGGACGAAAAGGGTCCTACCAAAGTCAAAGATGCGTTAAAAGATGACATTTTAGACTTCATCAAAAGAGCTCAGCAGGTACACCATTTTTAACATGTCGTATATATCAACAAATTATGTTTTCAGCGTGTTTTATCTCATCAAGAAGACCAAGCTCTTCTAAAAGCATACATAGCGGAATGGCGCAAGTTTTTCACTCAGTGTGACTATCTTCCTACGCCATTTCGCCAACTCGAAATTTCGCTAGCCGGCAAATCTATAACTTACAACAACAAATCGCCACCAAATGAAGAAAGTATAGTCAGAAAGGTATTATCTTATTTTTAAACTAACTAATTTTCTTTATCAGCTAATGTTAGACAGTTGGAATCAAAGCATATTTAACGATATAAAGCAGCGATTACAAGATTCAGCGATGAAACTAGTCCACGCCGAAAGAAACGGTGAAGCTTTCGATTCTCAACTTGTCATCGGTGTCCGAGAATCTTATGTTAATTTATGCTCTTACCCTATGGATAAGTTACAAATTTATAGAGAAAACTTCGAAAGGGCCTATATTGAAGCGACTGAAAGTTTTTATAGAGTAAAAGCTCCTCAGTATCTTCAAGCCAATGGTGTTCAGAATTATATGAAATATGCCGATGCCAAACTTAGAGAAGAAGAACTCCGGGCGCAGAAATATTTAGAACCATGCAGCGGTTCTGTTCAAGTGGTAAAATAAAAAATCAACTTCCATTTTAAAAATTAAAAATTTTTTTTAGTTGACTGACTGTTGCGTTAATGTTCTGGTTCTTCATTTCGAAATACAATTTTATCAGAATGTGCCGACATGATAAAAGCCAATGAGACAGAAAGTAATTGCTTCTCCTTTTTTCAATTTTTAACCTTTTTTTAGAGTTACAGCTAATGTTTAAACTTATGGATAGAGTTTTGGACGGTATAGCGCCCATGTTGAAAAATTTAGAAGACCACATCGTCAGCGCCGGATTGGCCGATATGGTCGCTTCTGCCGATATTATAACACAGGTAAAATTTTAAAATAACCCGAAAACCGTTATATACAGGGTAAACAACTTAGACCTTTTTGAAGGGCCTTTAAGGAGGTATGATGGTTTTAAGTGGTTGCTTTGCAAATTTTTCGTTGTTAACAACGGTTTTCGGTTTTTCCCTTCTATCTTGGAAACCGTCGCTCAAAACGAAAAAATGTCCTAATTAAAAGTTGTAGCTACGAAAATTTACTACATAAAATATCTTATTCGTTTTTTCCGTCAGAGCAATATTTTAGGAGATATGAAGGTTTTAAGTTTTCAGACAGGCTCTAGGATTATTAGTTTTAACCTCATAACTCCTTAAATATTGCTCTTACGCAAATAATGAATAAAGAAATTTTTGTAGGAAATCTTTGTACCTACAACTTTTACTTAGGACATTTTTTCGTTTTGAGCGACGGTTTCCGAGATAGAAGGGAAAAACCGAAAACCGTTGCTCACAACGAAAAATTTGCAAAGCAACTCACTTAAGAACCCTCATATCTCCTTAAGTATTGCTCTGACAAAAAACCAATGAGGTCTTTTTTTAATTTGTAGCTACGACTTTTACTTAGGACGTTTTTTCGTTTTGAGCGACGGTTTCCGAGATAGAAGGGAAAAACCGAAAACCGTTGTTAACAACGAAAAATTTGCAAAGCAACCAACTAAATACTTCCATATCTCCTAAAGTATTGCTCTGAAAAAACTAATAAGATATTTTATGTAGTAAATTTTAGTACCTACAACTTTTACTTATGACATTTTTTCGTTTTGAGCGACGGTTTCCGAGATAGAAGGGAAAAACCGAAAACCGTTGCTCACAACGAAAATGTACAAAGCAAAACTTAAAACCCTCATATTTAAGGAAATTTGTCCAGCTGTTCCTGAGTTATCGCATTTTTATATAAAAATTTTTCTTTCAGGATTCAGAAAAATATGTAGAGCAGTTGTTAGCTTTGTTTAACCAGTTCAGTGCGTTAGTCCATGAAGCTTTCAACGACGATCCACGATTTTTAACAGCTAGAGATAAAGCTTATAAGCAAGTAGTAAACGATACAACAGTATTCAGATTAGAATTACCAATAAAACAGGTAAATTTTTGATTATAAAAATTGCTTTTCACTACTTTCCTTACCAGAGTGGAGGCATAAAATGTCAGCCGGAGTCCAAATGTCCAGAACTATTAGCAAATTACTGTGATATGTTACTTAGAAAGACACCTTTAAGCAAGCGTCTCACTTCAGATCAAATTGAGTCTAAATTGAAAGATGTTGTACGTATTTTAAAAAAATAAACAAAAAAATTAATTTAAATTTTAGCTTTTGGTATTGAAATATGTACAAAACAAAGATGTCTTCATGAGATTCCACAAAGCACATTTAACAAGAAGGCTCATTCTTGACACATCTGCTGATTCTGAAAAAGAAGAAAATATGGTAGAATGGTAAGTTGAATAAAATAAAAAATTAAGAAATAAAAATAAAATTATAGGCTTAGAGAAGTAGGAATGCCTGCAGATTATGTGAACAAACTTGCTAGAATGTTTCAAGATATTAAAGTTAGTGAAGACTTAAATCAACAATTTAAAGAGGAATATAGAAGCACCAAAGGAAGTATTGCAGGTAAAAATTTCTCATGATTATATATGTTTTAAATTATTTTTTTTAGAATCAATAAATATTAAAATATTGAACGCTGGAGCGTGGGCACGTGGGAGCGAAAGAGTTACTGTTTCTTTACCTTTAGAATTAGAAGATTATATACCTGAAGTAGAAGACTTTTATAAGAAAAAACATAGCGGTAGAAAACTGCAGTGGTATCACCATATGTCAAATGGCACCGTAAGTTCAATTTGGATTAATTTTAAAAAGTTAATTATTGTTTTAGATAACTTTTTCGAATGCGATTGGAAGGTATGATGTCGATGTGACGACTTTTCAAATGGCTGTTTTGTTCGCGTGGAATCAAAGGCCGATGGATAAAATTCCGTATGAAAATTTAAGACTGGCTACAGAGCTCCCTGATCCTGAATTACGCCGGACACTTTGGGTACTATTAAAATAAGTACTTGTTTGAAGAACTTCCAATGAAAACTTCCTTAAAGAGAATAAAAATATAGGGGGAGTATAACGGAGGGATAAGTATAAGGAGGGGAAGTATAACGGAGGGGGAAGGTTTTTTCCGAAAAAGGTTTTTTTTAAATTTTCCGAGTTCTTTTTTCCGAAAATAGAAGGTAAACTAATGGGATTTTGCCTAAGAGAGGTCCCTCTCGTTAGGCGTGGAAGTATGGAATTTCTCGCTACTAAAATAATAATTATTGTAAAAAAAACCAAAAAACCAAAAATTCATAAAATATAAGGAGTAATTGGTGAAACTTTTGTGAAAATCGAACCAACGGTTCGGCTGCAGCGAATTTTTTTAAATTTCAAACTGACATATCTCGCCATTTTTCGAAATTCAAAAATCGCCTTTGTTACATTCTTGTTCTTTTTGTTGGATGGTATCACAATAACTTCTTAAGGGGATATGAGGGTTTTAAGTTGGTTGCTTTGTACATATTTCGTTGTGAGCAACGGTTTTTGGTTTTTCCCTTCTTGGAAACCGGCGCTCAAAACGAAAAAATGTCCTAAGTAAAAGTTGTAGCTACGGAAACTTACTGCATAAAATACTTATTGGTTTTTTCCGTCAGAGCAATATGTTAGGAGATATGAAGGTTTTAAGTTTTCAGACAGGCTCTGTAGGATTATTAGTTTTAACCTCATAACTCCTTAAATATTGCTCTTACGCAAATAATAAAAAAATTTTTGTAGGAAATCTTTGTACCTACAACTTTTACTTAGGACATTTTTTCGTTTTGAGCGACGGTTTCCGAGATAGAAGGGAAAAACCGAAAACCGTTGCTCACAACGAAAAATTTGCAAAGCAACTCACTTAAGAACCCTCATACTCCTTAACTATTGCTCTGACAAAAAACCAATAAGGTCTTTTTTGAGGAAATTTCCGTAGCTACGACTTTTACTTAAGACGTTTTTCGTTTTGAGCGACGGTTTCCGAGATAGAAGGGAAAAACCGAAAACCGTTGTTAACAACGAAAAATTTGCAAAGCACCACTTAAATACTTCCATATCTCCTAAAGTATTGCTCTGACGAAAAAACAATAAGATATTTTTGTAGTAAATTTTAGTACCTACAACTTTTACTTAAGACATTTTTTCGTTTTGAGAGACGGTTTCCGAGATAGAAGGGAAAAACCGAAAACCGTTGTTAACAACGAAAAATTTGCAAAGCAACTCACTTAAAAACCATCATACCTCCTTAAGGAGGTTAAAAAATAAATAATTTTTTTTTTTTTTAGTCTTTAGTCGCTTTTCCGAAATTGAAGCGTCAAGTCGTCCTCTTTCTTCCAGAAGTCCAATCTCCTAAAGACTTTGACGAAAATACTGTTTTTTGGATAAATCAAGAGTTTGCCTTGTGTAAGTTAAAAACTTATATATTTTAGATATATTTTGTTTTATAGTAAAAATGGTAAACTACAAAAACGAGGTAAAATAAATCTTGTTGGAAGACTCCAGCTTTCTACTGAAAGAAGTAAGGAAGAAGACAACGAAAGTATAGTTCAGCTTAGAATTTTAAGAGTGCAGGTAAGGTTTAATTTTTAATAATTATAAACTAAAAATTTTTTTAGGAGGCGATTATTAAAATATTGAAAATGAGAAAAAGAATAACAAACGCTCAGCTCCAATCAGAACTAATAGATATTCTTAAAAATATGTTTCTACCTAGTAAAAAAATGATCAAAGAACAAATCGAGTGGCTTATCGAACACAAATATATGAGGCGAGACGAAGACGATATCAACACATTTATCTACATGGCGTAGTTCACCGCACTTTTCCGATAAAAAAACTGGATCTGCGATCTTTTTGTGCAGATTTTTGTAAGCTGTCTTATAGTTTTCTGCTATCTTCCCCCCAAAAGCTTTCGACGACTCTCCTTTTTCTTTGGCGTGCCAACTTTAGTCAAGGGTGCAAACTCAGGGATATAATTTGAAAAAGCTCAATGTCCTTTCAGGTTACCATTTGACAAATTTTTCTTTTTGTCTGTTTATTTATTAACGGCTTTTTAATAGTTGCGTTATTAGAAAAAGGCACTTTTATTGTGGAAACCGATTTCTCAAATGATAAAAATGTTAAATGCAACTTGAAGATCTGTGATAAAACTTACAAAATAATTTTAATTTTCTTTTTTTAAATTCAAAAAATGTCTATTTTTTACTTTTATTTGAATAAAAGAAACAACTTATTTGTTTTTTTAAAGAATATTATTTTTATTTCCTTTGAGTTCAAAAAATTTGTTTTGATTTAAAAGAAAAAAACCTTTTGATTTTTTTTCTTTGTTATATTTATTCCTCATTATTTATTGTTAACAATAGTTTGGATTGTCCTGTAAAATTGTATTATAATGTATTTAGATGAGAGTAATAAAATTAAAGAAATAAATAGTGTTCATTCTTCCCCCAATGACGGTCACTAATCTATGGGGTAGAACCAGTGTTGGGCGTAATTGCGTACAATTGCGATTAAATAATCGTAATCCGATTACGATTACAATCGTAATTCCGATTACGATTACAATCGTATTACGTATTTTTTCTGCGATTACGATTGTAATCGCATTTTTTTTAACGATTACAATGGTAATCGTATTTTTTTCTGCGATTACAGTCGTAATTGTATTTTTTTTTCTGCGATTACCATTATAATCGTATTTTTTTTCTGCAATTACCATTATTATCGTATTTTTTTCTGCAATTACCATTATAATCGTATTTTTTTTCTGCAATACGGGCGTAATCGTATTTTCGTTAGGTTTACGGCTCGCATATGACATTTTACTGAGATTACCTGACCAAATTATGACCGTAATCTCAGAAAAAAATACAATTACGATTGTAATTGCAGAAAAAATACGTAATCGCAGAAAAAAATACAATTACGATTTAATCGCAGAAAAAAATACGATTACGATTTTAATCGCAGAAAAAATACGATTACGATTTAATCGCAAAAAAAATACAATTACGATTGTAATCGCAGAAAAAAAAATACGATTACGATTGTAATCGTTAAAAAATGCGATTACAATCGTAATCGTAATTGCGATTACGATTACGCCCAACACTGGGTAGAACCTCCTTTTCCAAAGACTGATTTGGTGAAAATCTGATGAAAATTTAGGCAAAATTTGCAAATGGCGGTGATTGGTGCCTACACGGGGTCTAAAAGACTCACTACCAAATACCAGCCATAAAGGTTAATCTAATAACTTCTCTATGCGAAAATTATTTAAAAATGAATTAAAATATGAGTAAAATTGCTCAAAAATATATTAAAAATGACTGTTATGTAAAAAAAAGTAGATCCTGATGGACGAAAAAACTGTTTTATTGGTATAAAATAGAGTGGATTATATAAAAGGTGATTTTTATAAAATTTATGTATTTATTGACTGATTAACCTACATAGTCCAACCTAAGAATTGAATATTACCGCGTTTTTAGCCAGTGGTACCAAACTAAAACGTATCTGACGAATCACCATTGACTACGGAGTAGCAGAAGGTCGATTGCAACACTGTTTTTATTTTTTCTGATCAGCTGTACGTCGACTAGTGGCCGTCACCGGGATCACCAACCGTTCGCCCCCTGCTTCATCTTTCGGCTTTGTTCATCCCGACTTTTATAAAAACATGTTTATTTAATTTATTAAAACGGAATTTATTCAAGTTTTCAACCTAGCGATTTGACAGTACTAACGCCATTGTGTTTCTGGCATGTCCGTACACGTCAGATTATTTTAAACTCTTTTTATGCTGCAGGTACTTAATTAAAAGCCGAAAGGTAAGAATATAATTTTATCCTTTTTGAACTTTTAAAATGGTAAAATTAATTTACATTCATATAAAACAAACCTATTAAGGATTTTTACGCCTGATCATTTTGCCAATAAATCTTCCATTGATTCATAGTGTGAAAAATGTGAATCAATTATGGTGTTTAAACCGCCTGGGTTAATAATGGTAATTTATTTCTCTGCGGCCATATAAAGAATCAAATAAAGTAAATTAAAAATAGATTGTTTATTTTTAAGCTAATGGTGGGGATTATAAAGGGATTATTGTTGTAGGTAATGGAGGAGGGTCATATGAGTGTGGATTCTGACGACGGAGAGATGATTATCAACGAGAAAGATGGCTTGCCGAGTCTTCATGGAAATTTCGACGATTTAGGCCTCAAGGATTGTGCAAAACAGAATTCAAATTTGAACGATGATCTTGTTAACGATGAAGACCTACCGACTTCTCTCATTGTGACCAACCTTGATAAAATTCTCTTCAAAAATGAAGAACTGAAGGTTTTTATTGATTTAAAAAAACAAAACAAAAAATTATATCTTGGATATCGGTTTTCCTCATCCACTCGCCCAAACCTTGCTAACCAATCACAGCTGTTAAGACTTTAATGTTCTTGGTAGATTTTTCCCAGCATCTCCAGTCACTTCAACTGCTGTACCCAAGGGCTAAAATGAATTTGATGGACAAAATCAAAACTCCATATTGGCTCCTTATAAGTTAAACAAAAAAAAACTTACCCTAACTCAAACTTATTAGCCAGCGAACCCTTTTTCAGGGTGATTGCCCTTAGAATTTAGGGCTCAGGGAATATGCGTTGAAGATGCTGCATGTGCTATTGCCTTTTGGCTACTTTTCAGGAGAGACAAAAAACTGTAGTTCTTCAGATTTCAGATGTCACATTTTATCATTTTTGGCGGTTAAACTACTTTCTGATGAGTTTTTTTTTACAAAACTAAGTTGACCGATGCCGCAGTAGATTTCGCTTAAAAAAAAATCTCATTTTGCCCAAAATGCGAGTTAGCACATGTTGCATCTTCAACGAATGGTTTTTTGGTGCATAAAAGTTCTTAAAACCAAAATTTTAGGTAAAATCACTTTTATTGCTCACCAAAATTTACTGAGATTCGGGGAAAAACTTCCTAAATCCTGTAAAAATGGTTTCTTTAAAAAAACTGAGAATAACTTCTAAACATTTGGTAAAAATTGGCGTTTCACTTGCTCAAAAAACCTAGAAAAATCTTGAATCCTGTAAAATTTTCGTCAAAAGACTGAGAAAAACTTCAAAAAATGGGGTTTCTCTGGCGAAAAATGTCGAAACTGTAATATTGAGTTTCTCTGTCGCAAAAACAAGAAAAAAACCCAAAAATCCTGTGAAAATAAGATTTCTTTGTCCATATAACGAGAAAAACTTCTAAAAATCTGGTAAAAATGGAGTTTCTCTGTCATAAAACCTAAAAAAAAAATGGCATTTATTTACTGAAGTTAATAGAAAATGATCATTGTGACAAGGGGCTTCTTGGGCAAAACACTGTAAAACAACCTAAATCCCTAAAATCACTATAATTTGTAAATTCAGTAAATCGCTCCCAATTTTACCAACTTTTTGTTTCCCCAGCTCTTAACAGCCAAAAAATCCCACCTCTTATCCAATTTTTTTGGCTAAAAAACACCCCTTTAATTTGAGATAAAATAAGTTTTATTTTATTTTTTCAACAAATTTTTTGTTTGTTTTTCAGAAACAAGTTGAATTGCTATTCGCACAGTTTGGCGAGCCAGTTTCTTTCCAATATTTTAGAAGTTTTAATCGTATGAGGGTGAATTATTCCTCACCGGCTTCTGCAGCCAAAGCAAGAATTCAGCTTCATCAAACCACGTTTCTTAGCACAATTATCAACTGTTATTTTGCCCAAGTAAATCATTTCTTAGGTTTTTTTTTTGAAAATTATCTCCTTTTTAGCCTGTTACTCCTGTGGATAGTGCTGATCAGCATTTACAACCGCCTGCTCCAGTAAAACAGTTTTGATTTCACCTCCAGCATCCCCGCCTGTCGGATGGGAACCGAGAGACGAAAATGAGCCTCTTGTCAACTACGACTTATTAGCCGCCATCGCCAATTTAACTCCAGGTAATTCCTCCAAAAGCCATCTTTTTAAACAAAAATCGTTTTTAGGAGGCTCACATGAAATCCACGCTCCATCTGATAATCAGCCCGGAATCGTCGTTCATGTTTGCGAAGAAAAACTGGCACAAACCGAATCCAAAAAACGCATAGCCCACACAAGGTGTCCTCAGTACTAAATCTGACGAAAAAGAAAACTATTTTCTGTGTTTAATTTTAAAAAATTTTCTCCCCAATCTTGTTAGAATAGCTAAAAACCTGACCTTACCTCATTAATATTATGAAATTTTAGTGTATTCTAAAGTTCATATTTTTAATAGTTTTAGGGCTTTTATCAAAAACAAAAAATTGACGCTAATAGTTTTCAATTAATTTAAAAAAGTGATATTTTATTATTAAGAATTTATCGCATTAGTTTTCAATCTATATTTATTGTCACGGTGAATACTTAGCACATTAAATAATTCTCGGTGTGGTGGTGTTTCTCCTTAAAACGCTTTCCGGTGTATTTAAAAAATTGTTTTAAAAATTTATTTTTGAGGCTCTTAAAAAATTTGTAAATTATTTTGTAAATAAAGATTATGATTTTACTTGCCCTGGGTTAAGTCTGTATAAAGTTTATATCTCAGTTTTCGGAAAAACAGTATAAGTAAACAAAGTTTTAGGTATAAAATAGTAGGCCCAGATTACAGCTGTGGGCAAGTTTTTTTCCTCCATTCCTTATCCTCCTGGAACATTTTGGTGTTTTACAATATTTTTGTGTAGAAACGTCATTTTTATAGTATTTTGAAGGTTTTATCCGAAAGTCGCCGTTTTACCGAAGTTCCTCCCCAAGTTATCAGTCAGAAAACACTTTTTTCTTAAGAAAAAACTATTTTTGCCATATTCTTAGGCAACTTTTTTTCCATCATCTGTTCACACATCACCCCCAGTTTTTTAGCCGGAGAAAAACAATTCGCCAAATTTTTTGGTGGTTTTAAAGCATTTTTAAAAATTTTTCTGCGCAGAACCACTTTTTTTTGTTTTTTAAATAAGTTTTGAAATTACTTAATATGCTCTTTCTATTTTTAGGGCAAGAATTAGGGGTTAAAATTTTTATCAAATTCCACCTTCCATCTTGTTCCCAGAAAATTGCTTAATTAGTATGTCACAAGATACCTTAAATTTTGTTTTTCCAATTCTAGTTTTAATAATTTAAATATATAGAGTGTACATAATTATATGGTGTATATGTGTATATAGTTTTTGTTTTCAGGGGGTTGTGAACCTCATGTACACCAGAAAGAAAATTAATGACGCATGATGTATTACATTTTATGATTGAAAATAAAATTATAATTATAATTTTTATTTTTATTAAGCTACATGAAAGTTTCTCGAAGTCAAGTCAACTTGAAATTTTAAGAGAAAATTATGACATGTGTTAAATTTTAAAATATGGCTCAAGTTTACCCTGTAAATAATGAGAATTACGTCCGTTATCGAAAAGATGTTGATCGTCTTAAAGGAGGGAATGAAGAATCCGATTCAAGTTCCAGTTCGGAAGAAGATGATTTTGTCGTACTAAAAACTTATTTAATTTTTAAGATTTTAAATATTTTAGATGGGACCTGAAGAAGAATTGGAAGCGAGTGTGAAATTTATCAAA
Source organism: Orius insidiosus (assembly GCA_014119065.1). Classification (NCBI taxonomy): domain Eukaryota; kingdom Metazoa; phylum Arthropoda; class Insecta; order Hemiptera; family Anthocoridae; genus Orius; species Orius insidiosus. Next base: position 94,689 of record JACGAQ010000560.1, on the reverse strand, counting down.
ATCTGCATGTTTGTTTCAAACTCATTGATTTTTGTAGGCGCTTTATTCTTAAGGATTTTTTTTATTGGTTATTTTAGGTTGGAGGAGTCATCATCTTAATTCTTGGAGCATGGACTATTCAAGAAAAAGGATTCATCAATGAATTAGTTGGTTCGGCTTTATTTTTTGCTGCTGTTTACCTTTTGATGGCTTCCGGAATCGTCATATGCGGTATCGCATTATCGGTATTTTGGCAGCACTGAGAGAACTCAAATTTCTTTTAGTTTCTGTATACTTTTATTTATTTTTTTTTTATTGTAATTTTTAGTATGCCATGATGGTTTCTATAATGATGCTTGTGATATTAGTAGCTTGTATTATCATTTATGTGTTTAGAGATATTGTGCATAAAACGATGAAAGAAGAGATGTACGACTCAATTAAATCTTACGGGGAAGAAAAGCACATAAGTCGAGCTTGGGACGATACTCAAGAATTGGTTAGAACTCTTTTATAGCTAGCTGGTCAAAATTTTTTTCCAGCTTCGTTGTTGTGGAGTTGAGTCTTATTCAGACTGGAGAGGTCACATTCCTGAAAGCTGCTGTAGAGTTCTTCTGGAAAAGTGATTATTTTTTTTTAAGTAGTAAAAAAATTTTTAGAGAGTAAATTGTAAAGTTTTTCAAACTTCTCTTAATATTTGGAGAGATGGTTGTTTGAATGCGACTGAAAAGTTTATAAGACGTCATGCATCTGCGATAGCCGGAAGCGCATAACAGTTTCTGCATTGATGGTAAGGATGGGCACAGGCGGGGGCTTTAGCCATATTGCCATTTTTTTCAGCTAATGAGCCTAATTCTTGGACTAACAATGCACAAAGTTTTACACGACAGAGACAAAGATAAAGACCACGAATCTGATTCTATTGAATCCTAATTTTAAGAAATAAAAACTAAGAAGATTAGTTTCATGCGTAAGCACCTGTTGTTGATTCGGTACTTTACCCGATGGTTCCCAAAACGAGATAATTATACCCGATGGTTCCCGGGCTGAAAATTGCAATATACCCGATGGTTCCCGGGCTGAAAATTGCAATATACCCGATGGTTCCCGGGCTGAAAATTGCATACCCGTGGTTCCCGGGCTGAAAATTGCATACCCGATGGTTCCCGGGCTGAAAATTGCAATATACCCGATGGTTCCCGGGCTGAAAATTGCAATATACCCGATGGTTCCCGGGCTGAAAATTGCAATATACCCGATGGTTCCCGGGCTGAAAATTGCAATACCCGATGGTTCCCGGGCTGAAAATTGCAAATACCCGATGGTTCCCGGGCTGAAAATTGCAATACCCTTTGGTTCCCGGGCTGAAAATTGCAATACCCGATGGTTCCCGGGCTGAAAATTGCAATATACCCGATGGTTCCCGGGCTGAAAATTGCAATACCCGATGGTTCCCGGGCTGAAAATTGCAACATACCCGATGGTTCCCGGGCTGAAAATTGCAATCCCGTGGTTCCCGGGCTGAAATTGCAACATACCCGATGGTTCCCGGGCTGAAAATTGCAACATACCCGATGGTTCCCGGGTGAAAATTGCAATATACCCGATGGTTCCCGGGCTGAAAATTGCAATACCCGATGGTTCCCGGGCTGAAAATTGCACATACCCGATGGTTCCCGGGTGAAAATTGCAATATACCCGATGGTTCCCGGGCTGAAAATTGCAATACCTGGTTCCCGGGCTGAAATTGCAACATACCCGATGGTTCCCGGGCTGAAAATTGCAATATACCCGATGGTTCCCGGGCTGAAAATTGCAATATACCCGATGGTTCCCGGGCTGAAAATTGCAATCCCGTTGGTTCCCGGGCTGAAAATTGCAACATACCCGATGGTTCCCGGGCTGAAAATTGCACATACCCTGGTTCCCGGGCTGAAAATTGCAATATACCCGATGGTTCCCGGGCTGAAAATTGCAATATACCCGATGGTTCCCGGCTGAAAATTGCATATACCCGATGGTTCCCGGCTGAAAATTGCAATACCGATGGTTCCGGGCTGAAAATTGCAATATACCCGATGGTTCCCGGGCTGAAAATTGCAATATACCCGATGGTTCCCGGGCTGAAAATTGCAATACCCGATGGTTCCCGGCTGAAAATTGCAACATACCCGATGGTTCCCGGGCTGAAAATTGCCACATACCCGATGGTTCCCGGGCTGAAAATTGCAATATACCCGATGGTTCCCGGGCTGAAAATTGCAATACCCGTGGTTCCCGGGCTAAAATTGCAATATACCCGATGGTTCCCGTGCCGAAAATTGCAATATACCCGATGGTTCCCGGGCTGAAAATTGCCACATACCCGATGGGTCCCAGATATTATAACAGTGAGTGTTCTTAAAACATTTTGTGGTGTTGGGTTTGAAATGTTCTTCATTGATACCTGCGTTGCAAAATAAACACGGGAACCATCGGGTATGTCGCATTACTAGAAGCGGGAGCCATCGGGTATTTTATTTGACCTACTTAGTCTCCGGGAACCATGGGGTATCCAACCGTTGATTCTTATCCCATTTACTGCTTGTACTTTTGGCCTTTTTCTCAGTAGTAATTTGATATCCTGGCTTATAAGGTTTTAAGATGCTATTTTGTCTCAGAAAGGTTGATGCCCTTTTAAAACCTTTTATTTTAAAAGATTTGACCTCTCAAATGCCAGTCATTTTGGTGACCTTGAATCCTACTGAATGCAATTCCAGTGCAGGAATCGAACCTACATTTGTGACGGAAGGTAATGGAAGGTTACTCGGCCTCCATTATCTAATTCATTGTGATAAACTCAAAGATTAGTGTAATATCTTCAATTTTCGGTATGGAAGAGTTTTCCAGACCCCGTAGAATATTAAATTGATTCGCGATCACTTTATTTCGTGAGGATGTACACAGAATCTTCCTTTTATAACAATCAGAGGGAGAAATTTGAGATGCTCAGAGGGGCCTCGCTTGGAGAAGAAATTTTTTAAGCATAATATTTATTTTGTTTTTGACTAAACTCGATCTTGATTGTTCGAATATTTTTTTTTCTTTGCGGGGGAACAAATTGGGTCGCCGAGCGGAGGAAAAAGCTTTCATAATAGGACTAATGAAGTTCTGAACCGAGACAGATAAGTTCGGGCCGGCTTTAATTCCAGTTCATTGCGAGAGCATCCGACTAATCCTCCTCTTGGGCAAGAGCAGAGAGAAAAAAAACCTCGATAATATTTTTTTTTCTTTAAAAAAGGGGTAATACAAAAAAATGTCGAAATTGAAATAAGTGCAAAAAGACTAAAAAGTGTCTCTGAGGACAGTATGTGGCCATGAGTATGGTGGGAAGTTCATCAATTATTCATAAAGGAAACCCCTTTCTCTCCATTCTGGCACGAAAATTCATACCCAAAAGCGTAAAAACGGAGAGGGAGAAAAAAAAGAGTTCCAATTATTGTTTAACAATACATTCAAAAGATTGGATGTGGATTTTTTTAACGCCTCTGGCTTTGTTTTGCCCCTTTATGTCATTTCAGTATTTGGTCACGTCCTTCTCGTCCTGAACCATCAGATTAAATATTTTCTCCAACTTAAAAGCAAAAGCTTATTTTGAGATTTTCCTGAAATAGGCCTCGGTTTACTCGTTCTTTCGACCCGGTGTAAAATTTTAAGCTCCAATTTTGTGTACCTAGTGCCTAAATCTGCGGAACTGAAAATCTGATAACTAAGGGTTTCATGGCTCGAAAAAGCCAAGTAGAAAGAGTGATTAAGACAGTGTGTGGGACTTCTCAGCGCTCTATGTGGGGAAATAATTCAACTATACCTACTAGAGCGAACCGGGTGTGAATTATTATGAACTACTAATATTGAGTTTTCAGCGTTTACAGAAAGAAATGAAAAAAAGAGAGTTTCTAGGTCAAAAGTGGTAGGAAAAGTCCAAAAAAACGTCTTTCAAAATTTTAATTCTGAATATGGGAATATTTGGAAGCTACTTTAAGGCCAAAATAAAAACTCTTTTCCCCATTTCAATGGATTGTCTTTTTTCTTTTCTATTATTTCTTTTTCGGCCTAATGTGGCCATTTTACGTCTTGTTTTCTAACGTTTAGAAGCGAAGAATTTTTTCTTTTGGAATCAAAGCCAAAAAGTTGATACATAGAAATGAAGCGTAAGAAACGACAACATACACGAAGTACGAAGTTGAAAACTTGTTTTAGTTTTCTTGTTTACAAATGAGCTTTTCGCTTTGTTTACCAAGCATTTCCTCAAAAGTTAAAAGGGACCGAACAACTTAAAAGCGAGTTCTATGCCAGAAAGGAATGAAAAGAAGACGGATTTTTGGCTACCTGTTTCTAGTTGAGTTTCTTTATTTGAGGAAGGACAAAAAATTTTTCCCTCGACATCTTATTCCCACGGAATTTGCTCTACTGGCTGAATTTTTTGTTCTGTTTTTTAAAACCGTTGGTTTTCCCCAATTTTAAAGGGTTATCGCTTGGATAAAATAAATAATAAAGGGAAACTCGTCAATTATAAATTCTTCCGATTATCCTGAAAATAATATGGAAAGGAGAAACCTTCTTTTCTCTCATAAAAATACGCGATTATTGAAGCGAAATAAAAAAGGATTCCTTAAAAAAATTGAACTAAATATTTAATTAAAATTAATTTTTTATAAAAGGGAAAAGAGAGAGAAAAAAAGAGAAAATGTGATAAAAGGCGTTACAGTTGCTTGACTCCATTTGTCCAAACGACTACCCTTTTCCTACTCACCCACTCAGCCGGTAACACTCATCTCTATCACGGGGGAGGAGACTCGACGTAAACGAGATTTGTCAGGAGATTTTCCAGGATTGGATCAAAGCATCCCCCTGGGGGGGTGGGGGGGGGGGGATTTGCTCATTTAAAAGAACTATCACGGATGTTGGCGGAGGGAGAGGTCAATATAGAACTTTTTATAGGAAGGGACAAAAATGGATTCTATTCTTCTCGCGAAAAAAAGAAGAATGCTTCAAAAAATACCTCGAGGTGACGTTCGAAAAATTCCACTTTTTTTCATCACCATGTTAACAAAAACTGCTCATCAAAATCAAAATTGTGAACAACTTTCCAACGGTGACTGTAAAAATGATGTATTTTAAGGTGATTTCAAGTGACCCTTAAATTTATTTTAACTGTATATTTTACAACAAAAAATCAGATAAATTGTGGATCATTTTGTTCAATATAGAAAATAGGTTCAAGCATAAAAAGAGACCACCTATCAATCGGATAGGGTTCCCATATCCTTGATATTTTTTTCCTCATGATTGCGAGGAGCAAAAAGCGTTTGGATTGAGTCCGTCGCTTTCGTAAACCCCTACCTTACTTTAGACCTCGGGTTTTTGCCTACTCTTCCCTTTTTTTGTTCTCTTTTTACCCTTTTTCCAAACTTCGTATCAAAAAAATGTTTCGTTGTACATGAAATAAATAAAAGTGAAAATGTGGAAACTGCGGCAATGACTTCGCTAAAAAAAGACGGTTTCTCTTTTTTTTCTTTTTTTTTTCCACCCCGTCTCTATTCCAGGGGATGAATGATATCCCTTGTTGACGAACACTGGGCACAAAACACCTTTTTCATTATGAACCTTTCATCTATTCCCGTGTATGAAAACAATATTTTGTTGTTTGATATACGGCCATTATTTTTCAGTAGCCCCACGAGCATTGTCCTCAATAGACGATTTAAAAAAAATATTTTTCATATCTACCGGATCAAAGTTTCGTCAGCTTGAAAAAAATATGGAACTAGAAATGTTAATAGGAAAAAAGTACTGGAGCTGCCCCCGACGGGCAGAGAAATAGGAGGGGGAAGTATAAAGAGAAAGAAATAGGAGGGGAAGTATAAACGAGGGATCGCTTTTGAGAATATTGTTATAAATTTGTATGTAAATGTTTTAAATTTGTATGTTTCTTCAACACAATTTATTTTTTAACTGACTCTCTTATTTTTTAATCAGATGTTTCTTTCAATATCTAGTTCAACCATTCAGGAAGTTGGTGTGAAAGTTTGGTGAAAATCGGTTGAACACTGTGGCCGTGAAGTGTTCTGCAAAAAAAATGCTCTTTCAGGAGGTGACCCTCTCACCCGTGGTGAACGTCTCCTTTACTTCCTTAAAGAACCGTGATACCCTCCACGTCGGGTTTTCCGGAAACACTTTACGGCTACAGTTTTCAACCGGTTTTCATCAACTTTTCCCACAAATTTCTTTAGCCGGCGAAGAAGAATGTAAAGCCGGCCTTACACGATCGGGTTTTCCGTCCGTTTTGGCCCGACGGGTCAAACCGTCGGGTCAAACTGACGGAAAACCCGATCGTCTAAGGGCGAAACCCGTCGGGTAGAACGGCGGATAAAAAATCTGTCTTGAACAGAAAATAAACCCGTCGGGTTGGAACGATGACAGGCCGAACGGACCGTCTAAGTACACATCCTTCCAACCCGTCGGTTTTTTTTTTGTTTTTCTTCACTCAAATTCACTTTAAAGGCATTTAAAGGCCACATTTTTAAATTCACATTTCTGTCATTCACATTAAATGTGAATTACACACAAAAAGTTGAAAAAGTTAGAAAAGTTAAAATTTTTAACTTAAGAAGTTATTGCGATACCCTCGACGTCGGGTTTTTGGGGAGGGGTCTTCCAGACCCCGGAGGGTCAAATCGAATACTGATCATTGAGTAAATTATTGATTTTGAGAACGTTGTTTATTACGAATGGAAATTGGCCTATGGAGTTTGCAGGTGTGCTGATATTACTAATGAGTAATTTTGATTCTCTGATTCGATTCTCAGGAAACCGAACGTTTCGGGGAGATATTTCGAGGGATTCTCGTGTATCCCTTTTTATGTATATTCGTAGTATCTCCCTCTTCACTTTCAGAACATAGAATGCCCTTTTTCTTGAAATTTTTACCAGTTATTTCATTTTACCCGACGGTTTAAACCGATGAAAAAAGAGTGAACTTTTCGTCAGTTAAAACCGGCAGTTCCCCCCACCATTTTCTGTCCGTTTTACCCGACGGTTTGGAACGAAGAAAAAACCGATCGTGTAAGGCCACCTTAACGAGGCCGATTTTTGAATTTCAAAAAAATGTCGTGTTTGAAATTTTAAAAAAATTCGCTGCGGCCGAACCGTCAGCGCTGATTTTTACCAAATTGTCACCAATTACTCCTTATATTTTTTAAGAATTTTTGGTGTAAAAAAATTATTTTTTTTTTAAACAATAATTATTATTTAGTAGGGAGAAATTTCATACTTCCACGCAAAAAAAAAAAAAAAAAAAAAAAAAAAAAAAAAAAAAAAAAAAAAAAAAAAAAAAAAAAAAAAAACTCGGAAAATTAAAACAACTTGGAAAATTTCTTGAAAAAACTTAGAAATTTTGTCAAAATGCCTACTTGGAAATTTTTTCGCAATGAAAAACTTCCCCCTCCGTTATACTTCCCCTTCCTTATACTTCCCCCTCCTTTATACTTCCACTCCCTTATACATCCTTCCTTCGTTATACTTTCGTTCCCTTATACTTCCCCCTCCGTTATACTCCCCCATCTATTATACTTACCCTCACTTATACTTCCCCCTCCGTTATACTTCCCCTTCCTTATAATTCCCCTTCCTTATACTTCCCCCTCCTTTATACTTCCACTCCCTTATACATCCTTCCTTCGTTATACTTTCGTTCCATTATACTTCCCCCTCCGTTATACTCCCCCATCTATTATACTTACCCTCACTTATACTTCCCCCTCCGTTATACTTCCCCTTCCTTATAATTCCCCTTCCTTATACTTCCCCCTCCTTTATACTTCCACTCCCTTATACATCCTTCCTTCGTTATACTTTCGTTCCATTATACTTCCCCCTCCGTTATACTCCCCCATGTATTTTACTTACCCTCACTTATACTTCCCCCTCCGTTATACTTCCCCTTCCTTATACTTCCCCTTCCTTATACTTCCCCCTCCTTTATACTTCCACTCCCTTATACATCCTTCCTTCGTTATACTTTCGTTCACTTATACTTCCCCCTCCGTTATACTCCCCCATCTATTATACTTACCCTCACTTATACTTCCCCCTCCGTTATACTTCCCCTTCCTTATAATTCCCCTTCCTTATACTTCCCCCTCCTTTATACTTCCACTCCCTTATACATCCTTCCTTCGTTATACTTTCGTTCCATTATACTTCCCCCTCCGTTATACTCCCCCATCTATTATACTTACCCTCACTTATACTTCCCCCTCCGTTATACTTCCCCTTCCTTATAATTCCCCTTCCTTATACTTCCCCCTCCTTTATACTTCCACTCCCTTATACATCCTTCCTTCGTTATACTTTCGTTCCATTATACTTCCCCCTCCGTTATACTCCCCCATGTATTTTACTTACCCTCACTTATACTTCCCCCTCCGTTATACTTCCCCTTCCTTATACTTCCCCTTCCTTATACTTCCCCCTCCTTTATACTTCCACTCCCTTATACATCCTTCCTTCGTTATACTTTCGTTCACTTATACTTCCCCCTCCGTTATACTCCCCCATCTATTATACTTACCCTCACTTATACTTCCCCCTCCGTTATACTTCGACTCCCATATACTTCCCCCTCCGTTGTACGTCCCCTCCGCTATACTTCCCCCTCCTATATTGTTACTTCTCTTTAAGTTTCGTTGGAAGCTCTTCAAACCAGTACTTTTTCCCACGCCAAAATTCTTCAAGAAAAATAAGGGCAAAATTTAACCCTAAACTCATCAATTTGGCCTTATCCATACTGAAAAAGTCCAAAAAAGGAAATGTCTCAAAATATTATAAGGATTGAAGATTCAGCCGCCATTTTTGCAGAACTTTCGAAGCAAAAAATATCCATGTTTTACAATGCTGTCATGCTTATAAAGGTTGTAAATTTTAAGACTGCGTACACAAATCAATCTCTTTGATTAAAACAAGATCCAATCTAAACTTTTTAATTTAATCCCCCTCCCGATTAAAACCAACTCGCAGCGCAAACATTCCAAAAAATTAATAACAGAGATGATAAAACCTATAATTTGAATGTTATTTAAAGATAGTAAGGTTTAAAAAACAAAACTGAAAAGCTCAAAGAGTTACCTATGCGATATTAGGCCGAGAAATCCCCTTTTCTCGGTAGTTAAAGCCTCTTTGGAACTTGTGCCCTCTCAGTTAATCCTCTAATCTGCATGAATCCCAAGTTAAAGACATCTTCAGACCGCGCCTTCCACTTAAAACGAGAAACGCCAAACGCACGAATCTCAAAAGACTTAAAAAAAAATTTAAAAAGAAAAAAAAAGTTTACAACTTTAACAATGTTTTTCTATCAAGTTTTACAATCTCTTCAGCTCGGATGCTTTTCGTTCAATCACAACCTTGTTATTTTTAAAGAACTTTTTTTTTTTTTCTTTTAATATTTTTTTGAAGGAAAAGCGAGAACCTGAAGGGAGAGGGTGAGAGTTGAGAGAATCGTATTACAAGTTTCATATCGTTTCAAACCCTCAGCCTCATTCTCAAGATCAATCTTTCTCATTATTTATTATGATTACTTACCTGCCAGGAAAGAAAATAAAATATTTTTTTTTGTTTTATACAATGATGCTTACATGTTATTAGCTCCAGAAGGGAGTAAATGTGAAAAATACTTTCGTCATAATGCGTTTCGACTTAGGAAACTTTTTAAATAGGTCCAGTTCGACATAAAAAAAAACTATTCCATTGACGAAGTGGCTGGTAACCAACCGGGCCAAATATTTTCATCAACGACCCAAAATATATCTAACTGGGCCAACGACTTGACAACTATCGTGCCCAACTCGGCCAACCACTCGAAAGCCATATTTCCTAATTCGGCCAAAAACTGGTGCCCAAGTCGGCCAAATACCGTCGATTTTGTAGTAGGATAACAATAAAAAAAATCAAAATTAAAAATTTACTTCATATTTTATTGATCCTACAGTTGTATCGTTTTTATATTCGACTGTCAACCCGAACCTCTGAATTGCATGCCCCCAAGCTTGAGTTAAATGAAACCTGCATCCCACTTGTCGGGCACACGGCCATGCCTTTTTTTAAGGCATTTTTGACCAAAATTGCATTTTTAAGGCATTTTCGACCAAAATTGCCTTTCATTAAAAGCATTTTTCACAGTTTTTGTCTGAAAAACAACAGATTTATGGCATTTTTGACCAAAAATTGCCTTTTTTAAGGCATTTTTTACCAAAATTGCATTTTTAAGGCATTTTCGACCAAAATTTCCTTTCATTAAAAGCATTTTTCACAGTTTTTGTCTTAAAAACAACAGATTTATGGCATTTTTGACCAAAAATTGACTTTTTTTAAGGCATTTTTGACCAAAATTACCTATTTTACGGCATTTTTGACCAAAATTACCTTTTTTTTTAAAGGCATTTTTGACCAAAATTGCATTTTTAAGGCATTTTCGACCAAAATTGCCTTTCATTAAAAGCATTTTTCACAGTTTTTGTCTTAAAAACAACAGATTTATGGCATTTTTGACCAAAAATTGACTTTTTTAAGGCATTTTTGACCAAAATTGCCTTTTTTAACTTATAAGCCTCTTCTCGTTTACTGTTAATTAAACAAAAAACGAGTGGAATGTAATTATTTCCGATAAATCCGTGTGTCTTGAGGAACTGTTTAAAGTACGAAGGCGCAAACTGGAAAGTACCATCTAAAAACATGGTTAGTTTGTTGCAGTAGTAAAAACGACCAATTCTCCTCGCATTTGTTGATAATCAAGTATTGGCCCAGTTGGATACAATCATTTTAGTGTTCATTGGCCCAGTTAGATACTTATGATTTTGATACAATGGCCCAGTTAGATACGTCCATCGGCGACATTTTTTATCAGGTAGAAAGGATTGGCCCAGTTGCAAGACTCCCGACGAAGGTCAGGAAGAACCTGAAAACTGTCTGTCGTGGGATTCACAATAACTTTTAGGAATTTTTTTTACTTATTGTTTTTCTGTTAAGGTATTCTCAATTTTATAAATGAAAAAGTGAAACCGTAATTGAATAAATTCCAATTTAAAGAACTCCTATATCAGATTAGCTTTCAAATTGATTTTATTTATTTTTATTGTAAAGGCCAGTTTCTGAAATCCAGTGTTAGAAAATATCTTTGATATTTGGTTTTGCTCTCCTGGGATTTAGCGACGGACTTAATTTACTTTTTGACTGATGACCTGCCCGTTCGGAAAGTGACGCCCGACGATAAGGGGGTTTCGAGGGTGGGCGGACGGCGAGGGGGTCGAACTGGGTCATATCTCGTTATACAATCACGTGCGAAGAAAAGAACCAGAGCAGATTGCCTTTTGAAAGATTATCTTTCTCTCTGCACGAACTGCCCTTTCTTCTCCGACCATTTTCTTCCTCATCTCGAAAACGAGATAAAACACATCAAAACTCCATTTTTCCCCTTATTATTTACCTGAATTCATATGTTTAGGATCTTAATGTTTTTTTTAAACTATAAATCACATGTTTCTTAATTTTATTTAAACTTTTCTATTATCTGAAGAATGAAAAATGGAAGATAACCCAAAGGACGAAGACAGCGATGAGGCTGAAAAAGCAAATCATCTTCTTTTTGAAATTGTGGTCAAACTGGCGGTAAATTCCGAGAGGTCGAGCGGCTGGGCAGTTCCTTAAGTTGCAGCTTGCCGTCGGAATATTTTCAATTTCTTTATCTTCAGTCGGTTTACGATCTTCACCATCCGAACTTGTTTCTTCCATCGCAAAATATAGTCATCTGTCTTTTATTTTTTTTTATAAAAAATAAAAACGAGTTTATTCCGCTTGTTGAGTTTAGGGGATTTACGAAGAGTTGGATTTCTGAAGTCGGGGAATAAAGTAGAACGAAATCTTAAGGGGTTTTCTAGAAGGGGTGGGGCCGGATTACTGGCAGCCGGAGAAATTGCTCGCGACAAAGGGTGTAATTCTGGATACAAGATTCATACGCTGGATCGAGCAAAGGTTTATTACATGACAACACGCAAACCTACTGAAAAAAAAAACGATTCGTAAAAATACGGTCAGAGCTTTTCAAATCGTGTATTTACCTACATTTATCATGGGTAAACACTGGGTGTTTCCGTTTGTTTACATATAATAATCAAGAACGAATAATCCGAACGAGTCCGAGTTTTTCGTTCAAGATTTGCTACGGGGAAACTGATCCTGAGGCCATTACCATCTCATTTTAAAGGCAGTTAAGTTTGGTTTTTTAAAATTATGGATTTTAAGGAGGTTGTTATAAAAAAGCTCATAAGTTTCACATTCTTAAGTAGGCGACATGTTTCGCCGATGATTTGAAAATATTTGGCCCGGTTGGTTACCAGCCGGGAGAACTCCCGAAACATGTCGCCTACTTAAGGGCTGGTAACCAACCGGGCCAAATATTTTCATCAACGACCCAAAATATATCTAACTGGGCCAACGACTTGACAACTATCGTGCCCAACTCGGCCAACCACTCGAAAGCCATAGTTACTAATTCGGCCAAAAACTGGTGCCCAAGTCGGCCAAAATTAATACCGTCGATTTTGTAGTAGGATAACAATAAAAAAAATCAAAATTAAAAATTTTCTTCATATTTTATTGATCCTACAGTTGTATCGTTTTTATATTCGACTGTCAACCCGAACCTCTGAATTGCACGCCACCAAGCTTGAGTTAAATGAAACCTGCATCCCACTTGTCGGGCACACGGCCATGCCTTTTGTAAGGCATTTTTGACCAAAATTGCATTTTTAAGGCATTTTCGACCAAAATTGCCTTTCATTAAAAGCATTTTTCACAGTTTTTGTCTGAAAAACAACAGATTTATGGCATTTTTGACCAAAAATTGCCTTTTTTTAAGGCATTTGTTACCAAAATTGCATTTTTAAGGCATTTTCGATCAAAATTGCATTTCATTAAAACCATTTTTCACAGTTTTTGTCTTAAAAACAACAGATTTATGGCATTTTTGACCAAAAATTGACTTTTTTTAAGGCATTTTTGACCAAAATTACCTATTTTAAGGCATTTTTGACCAAAATTACCTTTTTAAAGACATTTTTGACCAAAATTGCATTTTTAAGGCATTTTCGACCAAAATTGCATTTCATTAAAATCATTTTTCACAGTTTTTGTCTGAAAAACAACAGATTTATGGCATTTTTGACCAAAAATTGACTTTTTTTAAGGCATTTTTGACCAAAATTACCTTTTTTTAAAGGCATTTTCGACCAAAATTGCATTTTTAAGGCATTTTTGACCAAAATTGCATTTTAAGGCATTTTCGACCAAAATTGCATTTTAAGGCATTTTCGACCAAAATTGCCTTTCATTAAAAGCATTTTTCACAGTTTTTGTCTGAAAAACAACAGATTTAAGGCATTTTTGACTCCCATCTTCAGAAATTATTTTTTATGAAAAGTGAGCCCTTTTGAGGGAAATTCTGAACTTTTTACTTTCCATGAAAAATGAGTTCATTATGGCCTTTCCCCGCAGCAAAACTGCATTGATTAAATTTGAAATTGAAAAATTAAATTTAATGATTAAGAAACATAAAATGAATGAATATCCACAAAATTAAGAACGCGATGCATCCGAAGAAAAAATACATCTTTTCCCGAAAATGAGAATCAAAATGAAGATAATTCGGCCTACGTTTGAGCGTATGGGGGCATCTTCTGAGTCCGCACGTCCTCCCCTGGCATCTTTTCGCTGGCTGTTCGAAGCTTTCAAACTCCTCGTCTTTTTCTTTCATTTCAAAAAAACATATGATCGGATTAAAAAATTCTTCTTCCCCGTGAATAATGGTAGAGTCGTATAAATCAGACGAGCCGATCAGTCAGCAATCTTAACGCCCCCTCGCCCTTTGAAAGGGGATAAGACCCTCAAAAGACGATGAAAAGGAAAATGATGTATTACCTTTATTGAAAAAAATAAAAGGTTTTTGTAATAAAATAAGCATATAAAAATCTTTAAAAATAAAACACTTGATATATGAGGTGTTAAAATTTTTTGGTGAGTAATAGCATCAAAATTTTTTTCAAAAATATAAACCTTTTTATCGAAGATCCTTTTACACGAACTCACACTCAATATCGCTTGTAAATAAATATGTTGAACTTTTATCTATCGTAGAAAGTGTTCACGTGTTTTCACGCCTTGTTACGATAATGGAACACGAATTCGGAAATTTTTTTTTCTTCTCATTTTGTGCATTTTTGCCCTTGAGAACAAAAAATGCCGATGAAAACCGATTTTTTTGGGATCTCTTAGTATTTGGCGTTCGTTTCACTGGAGGTTCGAGTTCAATTAAATTTATTATAAAATAATGAGGGTGATGAAACCTTAATGTTTTTATAAAGAGATGATTTACAGAGATGTCATCACGCAATTTAGGAGCAAAAACCGTCTCCGTGTTAATTTCCTTGTTAACAAGATTTCCTTGGAGATTTATACCACAAAAAGAGCTTATTTTACTTTTATCTTTTTAATTAATTTTTTTCTATTACCACAGAGCAGGCAAATTACTTGGGGAGAAAAGAGTTACAGAAAATATTGGAGTTCTGAATAAGAAGAGCTTATTTTGCGAGAGGAAAAAAATAATCCCGCGTGAAGACAAGCTTTCATCTAGTAGGTTTGATTTGAGGCGCTCCGGGTACGAAGGGCGAACTCGACAAAACGTAGTTTCGAGATATTCGCATTTTAAAGTTTTCTGTCTTCTGTTTTCGAACTCGACAGAAAAGTCACTCTCTGGAATTTTCATGGCGAGATTTTAGATTTTATAGAATCATAGAGGAAAGGGTTTTTTTAAAATTTTCGAATATATTTTAAGATTATTAATTCAAAAAATGTATAATATATTTTTATTTCGTGGCGGTGAGCTGTTCGAAGAGGAGTGGGGCTCCCGGAAAAGGAGTGGGGGTAGTGGACTAGGATACGAGTTCGCCCTTCGTACCCGCTCGGATATCGCAGTTAGAGTTTTGCCGCATATCGGTTTTTTCGTATTTTAAAGGGGAACAAAAGGGCAAACTCAATATAAAAATTACATGGGTGTATTCTTCAAATGGTCTAGAATCTGAAAATGAAAAAAAAATTTTGTCCGATGTCGAGTTCGCCCTTCGTACCCGGAGCGCCTCATTTCACTATTTAAAACTGAGTTTTCGATATTTCCCCCTCTTTTTAAAAAATCGATTTCTTATAATCTCGATAACGAGGTCGACAATTTTAGGAATTTATTATAAGATGATAAAGGGTGAAATGGGGTCCCGAGGAACAAAAACCTTTCTGTGATTAACTGCGAGGATAAAAATACTTGAAAGGAAGTCCCGGAATAAAGAAAATCTTAAGGAAAAAGTAACTAATGGGACGCTCGAAAAAAAAAGGGGGTTGAGGTTGTAAAATAACTTTAGAGCGAATCGTAACAAAAGATGACGACGCGACGAAGAAAAAAGAGCAAAAGGTCAATTCCGTATAACCTAGTTATACGTAAAAAAAGGAAAAGTTTAAAAAAAATAAATATTTTTATGTCATTTTTGTGTATATAATTAAAAATTAGAAAGATAATTGGACTAGTTGGAGTATTTTAGGCTTGTTTCCAATTACACCTTTCAAAGTCCGTCTGTGATGAGATGTTGAAAATGTAAATGAATGGAGTATACCCCTGGGTATTAGAAACGGTCGTGGTCGCCTAGACCGCAATCTCCCTCGGCCACGGACGTCCCCCACTTCGTCCATCCGTGAAACTCTCCTCGACCCACCCGCGAAGGGACGGACATTCGTCTTAACCATAAACTCCCCGAGGGACTACGGAAACTCACCCTTTCACAAACTAGATTACCGCCCCCGATCCCCAGCGGTTCTTACAACTTTGAAAAATAGCTAAACTATTTAAAAAAGGTGAAGCTAATTTTTTCTGTTTTTAATATACAAAATTATGTGGGGTTCCTAAAGTTTAAAAAAAATTGGAGGGGCCTAAAGAACCTGAAAATGGAAGCAGCGCCTATACATTAGGAGACCTTTGATTGTTGATGTTATTAATGGATGATTTTCCCTTCCCGCTTTATATTCGAAGCTCGATTAAAAGCCAAAGAATCCCCCTGGGGCGCCTTCAAATTGAGATTTTCACATCCAAAAATAACGATCAGAAAATTCATTCGTTAATCATTTTCTCCTTTAAATAAATGAGGCGCTCCGGGTACGAAGGGCGAACTCAACAAAACGTAGTTTCGAGATTATCGCATTTTAAAGTTTTATGTTACGGGCGAACTCAACAGAAAAGTCATGCCCTGGAATGGGAAAAGGAGTGGGGGTTGTGGACTAGGATGTGGAGTTCGCCCCTCGTACCCGCTCGGATATCGCAGTTAGAGCTTTGCCGCATATCGCTTTTTACGTATTTAAAGGGGAAAAAGGGCGAACTCAACTTAAAAATTATATGGGTGTATTCACCAAGAGGTTTAGAATCTGAAAATGAAAAAAAAAAATTTGTCTGATGTTGAGTTCGCCCTTCGTACCCGGAGCGCCTCAAATGAGATTATCCAGTAAATAAATAATTTTTCAACTTTTAAAAGCAAAATTATAGAGTCTACAATCATATGAAGAAGACGATGCACAATAAGCACCAAACTTGGCATTTTGCCTTTTCTAATACAAAAATAAGTAAAGAAAAACATATTCTTCCATATTGACGTATTTTCTACCCCACATTTCTGGGGCCTGACATTCTCTATTTTCAGGATTAACAACATTTTTTTCTCAATAGCTCGGACGAGTTGAAGGCTAAAGTCGGCCAAAGGGTTCTGGTACTTTGTTTCGTTCCTAAACTGTCTTCCGTTTCAAGCCTCAAAAACCCCTGAAACGCAATAATATGCGAGAAAAACGAGTTTTTAGGTCGAAAATTTTTTTTTAATTTTTTGCCTCGAAATTATTTCTTGGATTTAGAAGATCCCCCAATACTCTTCCGTTTCAAGCCTCAAAACCCAAGAAACGGAATAATAAGCGAGAAAAACGGGTTTTTAGGTCGAAAATTTAATTTCAATTTTTTGCCCTCAAAAACCCTGGAAACGCAATAATAAGCGAGAAAAACGAGTTTTTAGGTCGAAAATTTTTTGCCTCGAAATTATTTCTTGAATGTAGAAGATCCCCCAATACTCTTCCGTTTCAAGCCTCAAAAACCCCTAAAACGGAATAATAAGCGAGAAAAACGGGTTTTTAGATCGAAAATTTTATTTCAATTTTTTGCCCTCAAAAACCCTGGAAACGCAATAATAAGCGAGAAAAACGAGTTTTTAGGTCGAAAATTTTTTTTAATTTTTTGCCTCGAAATTATTTTTTGGATGTAGAAGATCCCCCAATACTCTTCCGTTTCAAGCCTCAAAAACCCCAGAAACGCAATAATTAGCGAGAAAAAAAGGGTTTTTAGGTCGAAAATTTTATTTCAATTTTTTGCCCTCAAAAACCCTGGAAACGCAATAATAAGCAAGAAAAACGAGTTTTTAGGTCGAAAATTTTTTTTTAATTTTTTGCCTCGAAATAATTTCTTAACAAACAGAGTATATTTAGAACAGCTGGGTACAATAGATTCGTTTGTGACATAATGTTTTTGACCGGTAAAATCAGGTGATATAATTTTTGGATTTGAATTTTGCTGGGAATAAATCAGGCGATTTGTGCATTTTCTTTTTATGAAAGAAATCTACCCTGTAGGGCAATTTTTTTATATAATACTTATTAAAGAAGGTTTTTTTTTTAAATAAAAGAACTCAATTTTTCATTATATTCTTTGAAGTTCAGTTATCGGAAAATTTCTTAATTAATTTCTTTTTCGACGTCTACCTTATTGAACTTTTTGAAAAGCTTTTGTCGAGTTAAAAAAGATATTAGGTGAAAATAAAGGAGATTATTTTCGTTAGAATTTATAATAATGATTTACCCGAGTATTAACTTAAACTCTAATGGGATTAGAAGACGGGATTAAGGTATTCGTATTTGGAGAGGATCTTTATTTGCGAGGTTCTGGATAGACATGACAACGCCATCAGAGGTAATCGAGAAGGGGCTGTTTGTCTTCATGGCTAATGACGAGGAGGAGGTTCGGGGACGAGATGTTAGTCAGATTAACAAGAGTAACGCTAACCTATCAGTTTCACTTCAAAAGCCTTCTAATTTCACTTCAAAAGTTTGTTTTGAGAAAACAGATTTTAGCATGGAACCTGTCTACAGTGCCAAGCAAAAAAGGCGGAAATCTTTTTAGTTTTCCCAAACAATTTTTAGTTGTTCAATATTTCGTTGATCAAGATTTTGTTTTTGCGGGGTCTCTGCCTGTTTAACGGACCACCTCGATTGTTGCGTGGGATTTTTTAAGCTCACTGCCTCTCATTTTGTTGGAAAGATGGGGGAACGATCCCCACCCACTTCGGTGGGTAACGCTACAGGGGTGCCACTTCGTGTCTAAGACGTCGAAGGGAATAGAATCTGACTTACAAATACGGGGTTGGATACCTCGTGGTTCCCGGAGACTAAGTAGGTCAAATCAAATATACCCGATGACTCCCGCTTCTAGTAAAGAGACATACCCGATGGTTCCCGTGTTTATTTTGTTACGCAGGTATCAATGAAGAACATTTCAAACCCAACACCACAAAATGTGTTTAAGAACACTCACTGTTATAATATATCCGGGACCCATCGGGTATGTGGCAATTTTCAGCCCGGGAACCATCGTGTATATTGCAATTTTCAGCCCGGGAACCATCGGGTATATTGCAATTTTCAGCTCGGGAACCATCGGGTATGTGGCAATTTTCAGCCCGGGAACCATCGGGTATGTTGCAACTTTCAGCCCGGGAACCATCGGGTATATTGCAATTTTCAGCCCGGGAACCATCGGGTATGTTGCTTCGGCCCGGGAACCATCGGGTATGTTGCAGTTTTCAGCCCAGGAACCATCGGGTATGTTGCAATTTTCAGCCCGGGAACCATCGGGTTATTGCAATTTTCAGCCCGGGAACCATCGGGTATGTTGCAATTTTCAGCCCGGGAACCATCGGGTATGTTGCAATTTTCAGCCCAGGAACCATCGGGTTATTGCAATTTTCAGCCCGGGAACCATCGGGTATGTTGCAGTTTTCAGCCCAGGAACCATCGGGTATGTTGCAATTTTCAGCCCGGGAACCATCGGGTTATTGCAATTTTCAGCCCGGGAACCATCGGGTATGTTGCAATTTTCAGCCCAGGAACCATCGGGTATATTGCAATTTTTAGCCCGGGAACCATCGGGTATATTGCAATTTTCAGCCCGGGAACCATCGGGTATATAGCAATTTTCAGCCCATGAGCCATCGGGTATAATGCAATTTTCAGCCCGGGAACCATCGGGTATGTTGCAATTTTCAGCCCAGGAACCATCGGGTTATTGCAATTTTCAGCCCGGGAACCATCGGGTATGTTGCAATTTTCAGCCCAGGAACCATCGGGTATATTGCAATTTTTAGCCCGGGAACCATCGGGTATATTGCAATTTTCAGCCCGGGAACCATCGGGTTATAGCAATTTTCAGCCCATGAGCCATCGGGTATAATGCAATTTTCAGCCCGGGAACCATCGGGTATGTTGCAATTTTCAGCCCAGGAACCATCGGGTATATTGCAATTTTTAGCCCGGGAACCATCGGGTATATTGCAATTTTCAGCCCGGGAACCATCGGGTATATAGCAATTTTCAGCCCATGGGCCATCGGGTATAATGCAATTTTCAGCCCGGGAACCATCGGGTATGTTGCAATTTTCAGCCCGGGAACCATCGGGTATAATTATCTCGTTTTGGGAACCATCGGGTAAAGTACCAAATACGGATTTCAAAAACCCTGAAAATAGAAGGCTTGAAAATATCCAAAGATTGGGTATCTCGCCCCAAAGACCATAAAAAAGGCCGTTTTCTCCGAAAAAAATTCGAAAATACTTTATTTTATAAAGAGACTGTAAGGTTGGTAGTTAGTTATAAATTTTATAACTATTCCTAAACAAATAAGTACTTATTTATAGAGAAATTTCATCTTGTTAGTGTCACTTGCCGAATATCCAAAAAGGGATTTGTCGAGGATTATCCGACTTTACGTCTCAGATCTTGGGGTTGAGAATTTAACTTCCTTAAGAGAATGAAAATAGACACATTTAATATTGAAAATAAAAAAATTTCAGGATGCAGTGTCAATATCTTTGAAATGATGGCAATTAATCAATTAGCGATTGTAGATTGACAGGCGTACCTGCAAATGAAGCTCCGCCGGATAAACGTATGATTAATTGTCCCGAATTAATTGCTTATTTACCGGAAAATCGTGTGTGGGATTTTTTTTATTCTCGGAAAATCGCTAATGGTGGATTTTTTCCCTGAGATATTGTATGTTGTTAAATGGTTGCTCTTCTTGGGAAAGTTATATCGGGGCCTAGGGGTTGCGTTGAAGAGGAAGTGGGGAAGGAAGTGGAACGTTGAGTGTGCAAGGGTCTCTTGGGCGATCTTCACTGAAAAACCTAACACGCTTAACTTCTTTCCTAAGGTAAGAAAAACGTCAATATTTTATTTTCTCCATATTTTTCAGTTGAAGAATAAAAACTACTTCAAAACCCCTTAACTTTAACAACTTAACAATTTTTCGGCTTGTAATATGGCGTGGATAAATAACTTTATGGAGGAAGAAATAGCGAAAGGGAAGAAACTAGATATTTGATATATTGACACCTTGAGTGCTCCTTATTTATTGGTTTTGTGGGGATAATAACCGTGTTAGAAAACATATTATTTATAAAAATAACGTTTATATTGTGGGCTTGCAGCCAGGTAGGGTGAAAAAAAGTAACTTCACTTTTAGAACATCCTTAATTTAATCTTAAGTCGACGCGTTTCGGACCTTGGAGGGGTCCTTCTTCAGGACGAGACTACAATGAGATGTTAAAATACAAAAATCTTGTTAGATGGACTCACTTATATGTCGAAAATTCTAAATTAGCAGAAGTCACAGTCTTATATAATTTGGATAACATTGGATTTCACCTTCGGGCGGCGACGAATTGACTCCCAAACCCTAATCCTCTGTACAAAATGACTCCCGTATAGTTTTGCAAAATGACTCCCAAATGTCAAAATGACTCCCGTGTATTTTTTCCAATTGTCAAATTGACTCCCTTATCAACTTAATTATCAAGGTCAAATTTACTACATATAAATCAAATCAAATCAAAAAATCTTTATTCAGTGTCATATACACGTCATATAGCGAGAGAGAGAAAAATAAATAAATGAAACAAGGCATATACATAATAAAATAAAGATAAATAAAATCCAAAAAAAAAAAAAAAAAAAAACTCTCTGTTCCCTGAGCAATTTAAACATATTAATTTTTGTTAATTATAGCAAGCTTGTTAGACACTAATTTAATGTAAGAATAGATCGATATTTCTTTATTTTCAAATTTGGAAATTATTTTTGTTAACCAAATTTCTTTTTTTTTAACATCAGAACGTCTTAAATCTTTTTTGGTACTACTCGATGCAATTTTCGCACGAATGTCGATTTGCAATTTCTTTAATTCTTCGAAAAATAAAAATTGTTAATTGTTGTAGAAAATAAGGCTGAAGAGGGCTGCGAACATGTGGCCGAAACATGTCCCTTAGTAAATAAAAAAATGAAAAGACAACTAGTGCTATTAATCCATCAACCTTAAAATAATAGAAAAAAAAAAACGACGGAAAAAGAAGAAGAAGAAAGAAAAATCTGATAATTTCTTACCATTTATTATTTTAATAAATGCCTTGCATTTTGTGGAATTTTTTTTCGAACACACCCATCTTTCCACGCCACCCGACAAATTTTGTGAAAGACAAATTTATGGTTTAACGAAAAAATTGCCGCACGATTT
Organism: Orius insidiosus; assembly: GCA_014119065.1. Taxonomy (NCBI): domain Eukaryota; kingdom Metazoa; phylum Arthropoda; class Insecta; order Hemiptera; family Anthocoridae; genus Orius; species Orius insidiosus. The sequence continues at coordinate 72,710 of JACGAQ010000560.1, read as the reverse complement.
TTATTGGTTCCTAACGTTATTTTTCCATTTCTAATATCAAACTGACGAAACTTGCAACTTTTCGCCTGATAAAACTGTGATAGTGAAAAATAACCCTTCTATTTTGTATACCTGCTTAGGATTAGTGAAGGATTTTAGACGGGAGTCAATTGGACAATTGATAAGAAATACACGGGAGTCAATTTGTACTTTTAGCAGGTACGAAAAAAAAATACCCGGATTAGCGGGAGTCAATTTGTGTACGCCCTTCACCTTCAGCGAATCGACGATGAACACTCGAGTTGAACGTACAGTTTTTTTAAATGAAGGATTGTCAACTTTTTATAATTTTGGCAAACGAGGTCTTTTCTAATGACGAAGGTCACGATAAAACCTCTTCACTAACGAACAGAATTACAAATTTATATCAAAAAAGCATTAATTTAGTTTTTTACCTTGTTCCGGTTGACAATTCTTTATAATTTTTTCAATTTTTTCAACTTTTTATAATTCGGCACACGAGGTGTATAGCAATGACGAAGGTCACGACAAAAACCTCTTCACTGATGAACAGAATTACACATTTATATCGAAAAAAGCATTAATTTAGTTTTTTTTTTTTTTTTTTTTTTTTTTTTTTTTTTTTTTTTTTTTTTTTTTTTTTTTTTTTTTTTTTTTTTTTTTTTTTTTTTTTTTTTTTTTTTTTTTTTTTTTTTTTTTTTTTTTTTTTTTTTTTTTTTTTAAGAAGCGTCGACTTAAGATTAAATTAAGGATGTTCTAAAAGTGAAGTTACTTTTTTTCACCCTACCTGGCTGCAAGCCCACAATATAAACGTTAGAATCCTCACAGCCACCACACACAACGATTTATAAAAATCTTATTTTTCGATATTATCCTCCATATGAGGCGCTCCGGGTACGAAGGGCGAACTCGACAAAACGTAGTTTCGAGATATTCGCATTTTAAAGTTTTCTGTTAAGGGCGAACTCGACAGAAAAGTCTCTGGAAATGTCGTGGCGAGATTTTAGATTTTAGAGAATCATAGAGGAAAGGGTTTTTTAAAAATTTTCGAATATTTTTTACGATTATTAATTCACAAAATGTATAATATATTTTTATTTCGTGGTGGTGAGCTGTTCCAAGAGGAGTGGGGCTCCCGGAAAAGGAGTGGGGGTAGTGGATTAGGATACGAGTTCGCCCTTCATACCCGCTCGGATATCGCAGTTAGAGCTTTGCCGCATATCGGTTTTTACGTATTTTTAAGGGGAAAAAAGGGCAAACTCAATATAAAAATTACATGGGTGTATTCTTCAAAAGGTCTAGAATCTGAAAATGAAAAAAAAAAATTTGTCCGATGTCGAGTTCGCCCTTCGTACCCGGAGCGCCTCATATTCCTACGTAGTTTTCAGAAATTATTGTATTACCCTCTTGCCTATTTTAGTGGAAAAAGTTTGCAATTTTCAGTTAAAAGAAGTACTTATTTTTTCCCAAGTGCAGTTCGAGTCCAATTTAGAATTTAAAGAGCAGAGTAAAAAGGAATTTTATGTAGTTTGTATTTGAAAAAGGTTCGTCGATGGGATGAGATGGAAGAACTGTTAGCACTTCCACCTGGTGATACCCGTGAGAGGGAACGTTGTCGTAAACCTGACGGCTGATACCCACTTACCTAAGGCCACTCCGAGACTGAAAACTGCTCTCTCAAACTAGCTGAACGGACGAGCCTTGTAAAAGAATACTACATCCTTTTTGTTTAAACAATTTCTATTTAACCAATTTCTGAGATTGTATTTTTTTTTAAAAGAAGCAATTTTGCTAAAAGCTCTATACGCATCTGATAAAAAAACTCTTGATTATTTCAGAGCCTTTTCTTTTGTTTAAAAAAAATATGAATGTAGGTAAACAGAAATTTTTTATAAAGAAAAAAGTGAGAAAGCAAAATAAAAAGCGTTTTATGAAAGCCTTTGACTTGTAATGTTCTCATTTCTAAAGGTGTTCGCAAAAAAATGTATTTAAAAAAAAAATTTCTATAAACTTTAGGTACATTTTGAGGTTTTAAGGGTTAAATCAAAGAAATGTAGAGAATCAAAAAACACGTAAAAAAAGTCATAAATCTTATGATTAATAAAAAAAATCGATAAAACGAGTTTCTATTTAAATTTTTGAGTGTTTATTACAGCTAAAAGCAAAGACAGTTTTTTCCCGACTACAGTCAATTTTTCGTAAATTGGGAGCAAAGTTAAAAACTTGATAAAATTCAGCTTCGTTTAGTTCCGATTGTTTCTTCTAGATGCAGCACAATAAAAAAGACTAAAGTTTTCTAGCAAAATTTGACCTTTAGAGTAAAAACGCCGCCGTATTAAGTGGTATAACTTAACCTTAAGGAGTCGGTTAGACGTAATGTTCTCATTTCTAAAGGTGTTCGGAAAAAAATGTATTTTAAAAAAAATTTTCTATAAACTTAAGGTACATTTTGAGGTTTTAAGGGTCCGGTTAATCAAAGAAATGTAGAGAATCAGAAAACACATAAAAAAAAGTCATAAATTTTATGATTATAATTTAAAAAGTTCGATAAAACGAGTTTGTATTTAAATTTTTGAGTGTTTATTACAGCTAAATGCAAAGACAGTTTTTTCCCAACTACAGTCAATTTTTCGTAAATTGGGAGCAAAGTCAAAAACTTGATAAAAGTATAGCTTTTAGCTTCGTTTAGTTCCGATTGTTTCACCTAGATTGCTGCACAATAAAAAATAATAAAGTTTTCTAGCAAAATTTGAGTTTTAGAGAAAAAACGCCGCCGTATTAAGTGGTATAACTTAACCTTAAGGAGTCGGTTAGACGTAATGTTCTCATTTCTAAAGGTGTTCGGAAAAAAATGTATTTAAAAAAAAATGTCTATAAACTTTAGGTGCATTTTGAGGTTTTAAGGGTTAAATCAAAGAAATGTAGAGAATCAGAAAACACGTAAAAAAGTCATAAATTATATGATTAATAAAAAAAAATCGATAAAACGACTTTGTATTTAAATTTTTGAGTGTTTATTACAGCTAAAAGCAAAGACAGTTTTTTCCCAACTACAGTCAATTTTTCGTAAATTGGGAGCAAAGTTAAAAACTTGATAAAATTCAGCTTCGTTTAGTTCCGATTGTTTCTTCTAGATTGCAGCACAATAAAAAAGACTCAAGTTTTCTAGCAAAATTTGAGCTTTAGAGTAAAAACGCCGCCGTAATAAGTGGTATAACTTAACCTTAAGGAGTCGGTTAGACGTAATGTTCTCATTTCTAAAGATGTTCGGAAAAAAATGTATGTTTTAAAAAAATTTCTATAAACTTAAGGTACATTTTGTGGTTTTAAAGGCCCGGTTAATCAAAGAAATGTAGAAAATCAGAAAAAACATAAAAAAAGTCATAAATTTTATGATTATAATTTAAAAAGTTCGATAAAACGAGTTTGTATTTAAATTTTTGAGTGTTTATTACAGCTAAAAGCAAAGACAGTTTTTTCCTAACTACAGTCAATTTTTCGTAAATTGGGAGCAAAGTTAAAAACTTGATTTCGTTTAGTTCCGGTTGTTTCTTCTAGATTGCAGCACAATAAAAAAGACTAAAGTTTTCTAGCAAAATTTGAGCTTTAGAGAAAAAAACGCTGCCGTTTTAAGTGGTATAACGTAACCTTAAGGAGTCGGTTAGACGTACTTTGAGGTCCAAGTGAGAACTAGGTAGTAACCATTTCGAAAGTGTCTTAATGGCTTTCACCCCTCGGGGATGTATTATAGCTTGGAAATCACTTGCCAACTCCGTAATTGTCTCTCCACGTTCCTCAACTATCGAAGTCGATTATTTTGAAGAAGACAAAGAAATGTCTCTCAAAGTTTGGTATTTGAAGTCTTTTTTAAATAACATAAAATTTTTTTGGGCTAAAATATTTTTCGTGGAATTACAAACTTCCGAGATTCGGTTCAGACCTGCAGAAAATAAATGGGTTGCTCGAAAAACTTTCACAATCACGCCTCCCTAACCTTAAAATATTCCTCATAAAATTCAATAATAAAAATTTTGCTTCATTAAAAAAATAATAGAAGAATCTTCTGAGCAAACTCCTTTTCTGTTGTACCTATTGATTTAAAGAGTTCACGGTAAAAACGAGGAGGACTTGGAGCTATAAACTTGAAAGATGAAATAGGCTGTGCAGGTGTCTAAAATGATTTCAGTCACATACGCCACTTCCCTCAAAACGTTTCTCCCTGAAAAATATTTGAAGAGCATTTTGTGTTTCAGGTTATAAAATCACAAGAAAAGTTTATAACGGATACAAAAAAAAAGTCTATCTCTTTCCCTTCTACATTTTTCATCGCAACCGTGGCAAATGGGATGACGACGCGGGCTATTTTTCAAAGGAGATCCTCCTATTATTTTTAAGATGGAACAGTCCTACTACACCCAGTTCCCTTTTTGGAAGTATAAAATATTATTGTCTTCATTGTCTCAATTTGTTGTCGGAAAATCTCTACAAAAAGTTCTGAATTAAACTTAGTGTCTTTTAAGGCTGTCACTTTGAGAATTTAGATCAGCTGGATGAAATAGTGGGGTCAATTTTTGAAAGGAGATATCTCTCCTTTGGGAGTTTTGCAACTGGGCCAATCCTTTCTACCTGATAAAAATGTCGCCGATGGACGTATCTAACTGGGCCATTGTATCAAAATCATAAGTATCTAACTGGGCCAATGAACACTAAAATAATTGTATCCAACTGGGCCAATACTTGATTATCAACAAATGCGAGGAGAATTGGTCGTTTTACTACTGCAACAAACTAACCATGTTTTTAGATGTATGGCATTTTGGCCTTAAAAAAAGTCAATTTTTGGTCAAAAATGCCATAAATCTGTTGTTTTTAAGACAAAAACTGTGAAAAATGCTTTTAATGAAAGGTAATTTTTGTCGAAAATGCCTTAAAAATGCAATTTTGGTCAAAAATGCCTCAAAAAAGTCAATTTTTGGTCAAAAATGCCATAAATCTGTTGTTTTTAAGACAAAAACTGTGAAAAATGCTTTCAATGAAAGGCAATTTGGTCGAAAATGCCTTAAAAATGCAATTTTCAAAAATGCCGTAAAAGAGGTAATTTTGGTCAAAAATGCCTTAAAAAAGGTAATTTTGGTCAAAAATGCCTTAAAAAAGTCAATTTTTGGTCAAAAATGCCATAAATCTGTTGTTTTTAAGACAAAAACTGTGAAAAATGCTTTTAATGAAAGGTAATTTTTGTCGAAAATGCCTTAAAAATGCAATTTTGGTCAAAAATGCCTCAAAAAAGTCAATTTTTGGTCAAAAATGCCATAAATCTGTTGTTTTTAAGACAAAAACTGTGAAAAATGCTTTCAATGAAAGGCAATTTTGGTCGAAAATGCCTTAAAAATGCAATTTTCAAAAATGCCGTAAAAGAGGTAATTTTGGTCAAAAATGCCTTAAAAAAGGTAATTTTGGTCAAAAATGCCTTAAAAAAGTCAATTTTTGGTCAAAAATGCCATAAATCTGTTGTTTTTAAGACAAAAACTGTGAAAAATGCTTTTAATGAAAGGAAATTTTCGTCGAAAATGCCTTAAAAATGCAATTTTGGTCAAAAATGCCTCAAAAAAGTCAATTTTTGGTCAAAAATGCCATAAATCTGTTGTTTTTAAGACAAAAACTGTGAAAAATGCTTTCAATGAAAGGTAATTTTGGTCAAAAATGCCTTAAAAATGCAATTTTTGGTCAAAAATGCCATAAATCTGTTGTTTTTAAGACAAAAACTGTGAAAAATGCTTTTAATGAAAGGCAATTTCGGTCGAAAATGCCTTAAAAATGCAATTTTGGGCAAAAATGCATTAAAAAAGTCAATTTTTGGTCAAAAATGCCTTATAAAAACGCAATTTTGGTAAAAAAATGTCTTTAAAAAGTCAATTTTTGGTCAAAATGCCTTAAATCTGTTGTTTTTCAGACAAAAACTGTGAAAAATGCTTTTAATGAACGGCAATTTTGGTCAAAAATGCCTTAAAAATGCAATTTTGGTCAAAAATGCCTTAAAGTAAGGCATGGCCGTGTGCCCGACAAGTGGGATGCAGGTTTCATTTAACTCAAGCTTGGCGTGCAATTCAGAGGTTCGGGTTGACAGTCGAATATAAAAACGATACAACTGTATGATCGATAAAATATGAAGTAAATTTTTAATTTTGATTTTTTTATTGTTATCCTACTACAAAATCGACGGTATTAATTTTGGCCGACTTGGGCACCAGTTTATGGCCGAATTAGTAACTATGGCTTTCGAGTGGTTGGCCGAGTTGGGCACGATAGTTGTCAAGTCGTTGGCCCAGTTAGATATATTTTGGGTCGTTGATGAAAATATTTGGCCCGGTTGGTTACCAGCCTCTCCTTTTTAGGTCCTACATACGTAGTTTTTCTTGGCCTACTTGGGAGAGAGATCAAAGACGACATTCCCTTTTTTTTCTGTCAAAGGGAATTCGTAAAATCCATTTTATATCAGGAAGTAAAGCCGATATGATTCAAAGTATCTATTTTATTACTCTAAACGGGATCACGACTTCATATTCAATATGGGAAGAGGAAATCGTGATTTCAATATAGAAGGTTTCCACGTCTCCAACATATTTTTCTCAATTTGATAGCATGGGAATTCCTTAGTGAAAATGAAAATTCTTTATTAATTGAAACTCTGAAAGGTGTCTTTACTGTGATATTTTATCCCCGAGGGTATTGCTAAAGGGAGCCCGTTTGACTCTTCTAATAAAGTCAGGAGGATATTGAGTCACATCCAGTTCCAAACATTATTGCTGTATGTTCTCTCCCTCTTCGATGGGGTGGAATAAAAAAAATTGGTGGTGTAACTTTTTCACGAAAAAAAAATTCCTCTCGTTTCGCGTCAAATGTAAATAAAACACTAAATCTCTTCAGCAAAATGGAATTTTAAACTTTGCCATTTTTACGAGTGTTTTATTACGTTTAAGGGCACTAAACGACTTTAATTTCCTGTCGTTTTTTTACAAAAAAAAAGGGGAAAAAATTTTTTTGGACCATTTTTATAGGTATGGATTTTTTGAAGATACGAAATGAGTATTGCGGACAAGCTTGAGAGGATCGTGTTTGAATAATTTTAGGCTGGCTAATCCTTCGTTAACGAAAGGAAGGAGATTATTTCAGGCATCATGAAAAAATGATGGCCCTACGGTAGCAGGGACTAAAAGTTACGGACGTTTTCTTCAATTTTTGTACAGTAAACACCCAGTTTAGGCGTTTTTCACTGTTTTTGGGGGAAAAAAACAAAACAAAAAAACGCCTTTTGTAAATATGCTTTTTTTTTTAATCCTAACTCTGCCAGACTTTTGGTTGTCACCATCTACTTTTCGGGGGGGGGGGGGGGGGGGGGGGGTTTGAAGGAGTACCAATTAGGTACCAATTTTTCTCAATTTTAGGTGTAAAAAAATTGCCACTTTTTATTAATAATTTTTTTAGTAGGGAGAAATTTCATTCTTCTACCCATTACGAGAGGCAGATCCCTAGGCCAAAGAGCCCATTATTTGAGGCGCTCCGGGTACGAAGGGCGAACTCAACATAAAAATTATATGGGTGTATTCACCAAGAGGTCTAGAATCTGAAAATGAAAAAAAAAATTTGTCCGATGTTGAGTTCGCCCTTCGTACCCGGAGCGCCTCATTTCTACATTGACACTTAAAAAAATTTTCAAAAAGAAAAGCGCACATTAAAAAAAACGGATAATAAAAAAAACTCGAAAAGAAAGCAACTCAAAACACAAAGCAGACAAAAAAACTTACAAAGTTTTTCGAAAAAAAAAAAACTTTCCCCTCACTTGTACTTCCCCTCCCTTATACTTTCCCCTCCGTTATACTTCCCCCTCCTATATAATTCCCCCCCCCCCCCATATTGTTACTTCTCTGTAAGGAAGTTTTCGTTGGAAGCACTTCAAACAAGTACTTTTTTCACATTTTCCTTGCCTTTTTGACCAATTTAGCCTAGAATTTATCAATTTTTCCTCAAGCAATTTTTTTTGTCCAATAGAAACCCTGTTCAGTCAATTCCAGAAAATCCGTCAGTTCTTTTGCCGAAAAGCACTTTTTACATATGAGGCGCTCCGGGTACGAAGGGCGAACTCAACAAAACGTAGTTTCGAGATATTCGCATTTTAAAGTTTTATGTTACGGGCGAACTCAACACAAAAGTCATGCCCTGGAATGGGAAAATGAGTGGGGGGTTGTGGACTAGGATGTGTAGTTCGCCCTTCGTACCCACTCGGATATCGCAGTTAGAGCTTTGCCGCATATCGGTTTTTACGTATTTAAAGGGGAAAAAAGGGCGAACTCTACATAAAAATTATATGGGTGTATTCACCAAGAGGTCTAGAATCTACCATAAAAATGAAAAAAAAAAAAAAAAAAAATTTGTCCGATGTTGAGTTCGCCCTCAAATACAATTGGGTTTTTTTTCCAGGTTTTTGAGCCAAAACCCTGGCGATGGAACATCCATTTTCCGATATTTTCCCCAGTCTTAAGACTAAGTAATCTCAGCCCATGAAGTTTTCCAAAATAAAGTTTTTATTTTATTTTTTGCGGGTTTCACCTTCTTTTAGACACTAGTAATAATTTCTAGTTTTCTACGATCTTTTCGCTGATTTAAGAAAAACAAAAGTCTCTTTAACATAACATCTTCTATTAAAGACCTCCCCTACTGAATCTACCTTTAAACACTAAACGGTGAATTATAAATTGAAATTTAAGAATTCCCTTTTCTGTTTTTATATTTTATCAAGCGTTTTCATGAATATAATTCTTCTGTTGTTTATTTTATATAGACACGAAATATCCAAGTATTATTCTTTATCACGGAATAACCGTTAACGTTTAATTTAAGTAAATATTTTTTTTTTTTTTGGGAAAAGGGAAAAGTAATCTTTCTTAAGCGAAAGTTATTTTTTTTCCCCTTTATATAAATCACAGAAGGATTGCGGTAATCGAATAGAGGTCTGTTAAAGGTTCACAAGTTATTGAGTGGTGATATATTTCTCCAGTGGGACTATTAGAACGTCCGCCTCTGTTCTAACGCCGAGACTTTACTGCTTGAAAACCTTTATAAATGTAATTTCTTCCTATTCGAGATTTACAAAAAAAAAAAAAGCGATACTTCAGAGAGTGAAATCCTAGAGAGTTTAAGTTTTAAAAGGTAAAAAAAGTAGGATTTTCTTGAGGGCATTTGTAGAATTTGAAGTTTTGTGTGAAATTGGTCTAAATATGGCTTTGAAGGTTTAGTACGTGCTTTGGGAACGTCAAATTTGTGTACTAAGTTTGCGGGAGCTAACTCCCCTTCTGCACAACACCGATCACACCTGGTTCCGTTATTAATTAGTTCCTAATACAAGGTCGTTTATAAGGATTCAAAACGTTAACTGCGCCTTCAGAAATCCACCCGGCACACATGGTTTGGAATTAGCAATGTGAGGGAACCGAAGGCGTATTTGCGGTCTACGTCGATTTCAAGTGGGATTTCGACCGTGAAATTCGAGGGGTCAGAGTGAAAATAAGGAAAGACCGCCGACCTATCCCTTTGTTGTGGCCAACTTCCCCAAATGAGTCCGCCCACGGTTTCAAACTCTTAATGAATTCATTCAAACATTATCGAAGCAAAAAGTTAAAAATAGCAAATTTTACATAATTTTTAACAAAATACAAAAATTTTAAATAAATTTTCAACTTTTTTCTGACTAAATGAGCCTCTTCATTGATTCTTATTCTCCGGCGTTCTTTTTAGTTTTCTAGACAAATGAGTCCCGTCAATCGAAAACTTTGGGGGTTTCCCCTTGTTTTTTGACCGATAATTCCTACTTTTACAGGTTCTCCGGAGTTTTATTTGGTTTGCCGGCTAAAAAAGCATATTCGGATCCGTTTTATGGCCTATTTCTTCGATTTTTCGTCTAGTAAACCCCATTTTAATGAGTTTTAAGTTTTTCCTCCAGATCTTCTGGTTAAGAGAGCCTTTTTAGACCGAAAATTTGGGAAATTTAAAATTTGCAGCACGAAAAATGTGGGAAGCTCTGATGTGGTGACATTTTTTAAGGGTCCTGAATTAGCCGTCAGCTTCGAGTATCTTTTCTACTTAAGAAACGACAGAAAAGAATTTTAAAAACGAGCCGAGCATCTGTCCTCTCCTGCTCTCTCCGCCCATATCTGTCACTCGGTGCCGGCGGAAAAAAAAAAACTTTTTCCATTTTCCCGAGGACGGTAAAGGTCGTTAGGAAAACTTGGTTGGCGCTTGTCAACAGGCACAACAATTTATATATCGCCCCTCCCACCTTTCAATTACTCTTCCCCAATCGTTTCTAATGGGATAAGCCAATCAATTATTTCATTTCTATTTTTCGGGGGATAAAAAACATTTAAAAAATTTGTTTTTCCTATAATTCTGAAAAGAAAAAAAATGAGTTTTCTCTATGAATAGTTTAATTTTCATTAGACAATTCATTGAAGTTTATAATTTAATTCTAAGTGCACTAAAAAGTTGCAGGAATAATAATTGATATTTTTATGAAACTTTTATGAGTTTTTTCCCTCATCAATTAATGAATAATTCAATTTTTTCATATAATTAGAATTATTTATTAAAATTTAATTTTGAAAAATGTTCGCGGGGAGGGATTTTGCGCCGGAGCGTGAGGGGCGGCGAATCGTGGTTTCGCCTTCAGTCGAGATCAACCGGGCGCCTAGGTCGTTTCTTCAACGGAACCCCCACCAATTCAAATATGGTTTAGTGATCACGCGTCTTCAAAAATCAAGAAAAAAATATGAATAAATTTTCCCCCATTCTTCTTTTCTTTTTTGCACCGAGTAAGTTTGATATTTTTCAAATTAAATTTTTTTTTTCTCTTATTGGATTGAAATATTAATCTTTTTCCCCCGCGTAATCCAGGATGAAAATAATATCTTTTTCCTTTTCTCGCAATAAATCAAAAGTCCCGAGAAGAGCAATAGGTTCGCATGCAAGAATATTACCCACGCACACATTCAATACACTGCAAAAATCCAATTCATATCTGTCGAGAAATTGGCTCAAGCTACATACGATACGATTTCCATTTTTTGACTTCCTCTATATTTTTTATTTTTCAAAAGAAAGGCGAATTTCTTTTCTTCCAAATCCAGTTTTTCCCCTGTAAAATTCAACCCAAAACGTCAGATGATGGGTGAATGATACCGGTCGAATTGAAACTTAACGGAATCAAATCTATTGTACTCAGCTGATCGGAATCTACTCCATAATTTTTACGATGCGATTTCCATTTTTTGACTCCCTTTATATTTTTTTTATTTTTCAATAGAGAGGCGAATTTATTTTCTTCCAAATCCAGTTTTTCCCCTGTAAAATTCAACCCGAAACGTCAGAAGATGATGGGGAATGATACGGTCGAATTCTAACTTAACAGAATCAAATCAATTGTACCCAGCTGATCGAACTCTATAATATTTTACGATGCGATTTCCATTTTTTGACTTCCTCTATTTTTTTATTTTTCAAAAGAGAGGCGAATTTATTTTCTTCCAAATCCAGTTTTTCCCCTGTAAAATTCAACACAAAACGTCCGATGATGGGTGAATGATACCGGTCGAATTGAAGCTTAACGGAATCAAATCTATTGTACCCAGCTGATCGGAATCTACTCTATAATTTTTTTACGATGCGATTTCCATTTTTTGACTTCCTCTATATTTTTTTATTTTTCAATAGAGAGGCGAATTTATTTTCTTCCAAATCCAGTTTTTCCCCTGTAAAATTCAACCCAAAACATCAGAAGATAATGGGCGAATGATACAGGACGAAATCAAACTTAACAGAATCAAATCTATTGTACCCAGCTGATCGGAATCTACTCTATAATTTTTTACGATGCGATTTCCATTTTTTGACTTCCTTTATATTTTTTTATTTTCAATAGAGAGGCGAATTTATTTTCTTCCAAATCCAGTTTTTCCCCTGTAAAATTCAACCCAAAACATCAGAAGATAATGGGTGAATGATACCGGACGAAATCAAACTTAACAGAATCAAATCTATTGTACCCAGCTGATCGGAATCTACTCTATAATTTTTTATGATGCGATTTCCATTTTTTAACTTCCTTTATATTTTTTTTATTTTTCAATAGAGAGGCAAATTTATTTTCTTCCAAATCCAGTTTTTCCCCTGTAAAATTCAACCCAAAACGTCAGATGATGGGTGAATGATACCGGTCGAATTGAAACTTAACGGAATCAAATCTATTGTACTCAGCTGATCGGAATCTACTCTATAATTTTTTACGATGCGATTTCCATTTTTTAACTTCTATATTTTTTATTTTTCAAAAGAAAGGCGAATTTATTTTCTTCCAAATCGAGTTTTTCCTCTGTAAAATTCAACCCAAAGCGTCAGATGATGGGTGAATGATACCGGTCGAATTGAAACTTAACGGAATCAAATCTATTGTACTCAGCTGATCGGAATCTACTCTATAATTTTTTACAATGCGATTTCCATTTTTTGACTTCCTTTATATTTTTTTATTTTCAAAAGAGAGGCGAATTTATTTTCTTCCAAATCCAGTTTTTCCCCTATAAAATTCAACCCAAAACATCAGAGATAATGGGTGAATGATACCGGTCGAATTCAAACTAACAGAATCAAATCTATTGTACTCAGCTGATCGGAATCTACTCTATAATTTTTTACGATGCGATTTCCATTTTTTAACTTCTTCTATATTTTTTTATTTTTCAAAAGAAAGGCGAATTTATTTTCTTTCAAATCAGTTTTTCCTCTGTAAAATTCAACCCAAAGCGTCAGATGATGGGTGAATGATACCGGTCGAATTCAAATCTAGAATGAAATCTATTGTACCCAGCTGATCGGAATCTACTCTATAATTTTTTGCGATACGATTTCCATTTTTTTACTTCTCTATATTTTCAAAAGAGAGGCGAATTTATTTTCTTCCAAATCCAGTTTTTCCCCTGTAAAGTTCAATCCAAAATGTCTGAAGATGATGGGTGAATAATACCGGTCGAAATCCAACTTAACAGAATCTAATCTATTGTACCCAGCTGATCGGATTCTACTCTTTATTTTTCTTCCAAATCCAGTTTTTCCCCTGTAAAGTTCAACCCAAAATGTCTGAAGATGATGGGTGAATAATACAGGTCGAAATCAAACTTACGAAATCAAATCTATTGTACCCAGCTGATCGGAATCTACTCTTTATTTTTTTTTTACTATCCATGCTACAGATTCAGAAAAAAAGGATTTTTTTTTAACCTTTAAGGGTTGTTTCCTCTTGTTTCCGAGGCTCGAGTGGGCTATTTTATCTTTTTAACGCAATAAAGATAGCGCCACTACTTCTCATCATTATTGGCTATTCTCTAATCGTTTTTTGCCAATCTGACGATTCAGGATTTCCCCGAACGTAAATTTAGGTCCCTTTTTATTTGTTCATCTCGGTAGAAATCGTTTTTGATAAAATTTTATAAGATAAGAGTTTTAAACATTCATGATATTCTGGTTCACGACAGTAATAAGAGTCTTAGTAAAGTGCTTAGGAAGAAAATTCCCTCCCCGCCGACAATAAACTCCCCGACGTTTTTAATCATCAAACTTATTCTCGAAAAGTCCTCAGAATTCTCTCACCCGACTTTTTTACTCATGCAATCATATTTCATGCCTTATAATTTTTCCATTTATTCACTTTTATGTTTTAATTTTGAGGATCAGTTTTTAAGGGAAATTTTAGGACAACAGGTAGAAGTAAAATCGTAATTTTACTAGTTTTATGGGGGAAAAACGTATGGGTTATAAGGTTATTTTGGATTGGTAACTTTTGAAGTTAATTTTCGGAGTTTTGTGACAAACGGTTGCTCTTGATCAAAACTGTAGTTTGTGAAGTCGTACCATTATAAACGACGAAAAGAGGCCGGAGTTGAATTAAAGGCCTTCTGCACAAGTCAGAGCCATATCTAGCGGAAAAACTCGAATCTGTTCCAAGTTTTTATGACGTGAAGTCACTGGGAAATAAAAATGATAATCCTTCAGTTAAAAAAAAATGTTGTTCTAACCATCCGCGAATTAGCCTGGGGATTTTTAAAATTTTAAAATCTCAATTTACACCAAGATATACAGGGTGTCCGGAAACACATGGCAAGCTTCTGGGAGAGCGTTAAAAAGTGGTTTTACGAAAAAAAGTTAAATGTAAACCCCCCTTAATTTAAATCAAAGAATTTGATGGTGTAGTTTAAAATCCGCCTGCATATACAGGGTGTCCCAGACACAACCTAACTTCGTTATTTCAAATGAGAACCCCTATTTTTTATTTCAGATTCGTAATCTACGCAAAATTTCAAGTAGATTTGAGTACTCATATGACGATTTTGGACAGCTTTTAAAAAATGTCAAAATTTAGCGTTTTTTGCGCTAAAATCCGTTAAAATTGACCTAGGAGACTCGTTTTTTTTTTAATTCCCCTTATTTTTTGCCGAAGAATGCAACTGTCTCAAATTTGAGCATCTTCGCATTCTGCATCACGAGATTTCGTCGCTAATGGCCTTTTTTCAAGTTTAACTCCAAATTCCATACTTCAAAAATGGAAATTAGCGATTTGTTGACGGAATTTTAATTTTTGATGCATAAACACAAAGACGCTGTAGCTCTTTCAAAATTTGTGGTCCGAAAGAAAAATTCCTTTCAACAAGTGCTAATTTTCATTTCTGAACTAAAAATTTGGGTTCTAACTTGAAAAAAGGCCATTAGCGACGAAATCTCGTGATGCAGAATGCGAAGATGCTCAAATTTGAGACAGTTGGATTCTTCGGGAAAAAGTGGAATTAAAAAAAACGAGTCTCCTAGGTCAATTTTAACGGATTTTAGAGCAAAAAACGCTAAAATTTGACATTTTTTAAAAGTTGTCCAAAATCGTCATATGAGTACTCAAATCTACTTGAAATTTTGCGTAGATTATAAATCTGAAATAAAAAATAGGGGTTCTCATTTAAATAACGAAGTTAGGTTGTGTCTGGGACACCCTGTATATCCAGGCGGATTTTAAACTACACCATCAAATTCTTTGATTTAAATTAAGGGGGGTTTACATTTAACTTTTTTTCGTAAAACCACTTTTTAACGCTCTCCCAGACGCTTGCCATGTGTTTCCGGACACCCTGTATAAAACTACTTTGAGCTTTTGCTTTCAAAAAATGGATCACCTCTGACAACATTCTTGGAATGTAAATTATAAATCACAGGTATAAAAGCACTCAGGAAATTGTTTGAGGGGAAATAAATAAAATAAAAACTGAAGCTTTTTTCAATATCAAAAGTCAACATGGAATCTAATTTTTTAAAACTTTAAAAAGAAAAAAGGTATTTTTTGAGATCCAATTTAGGTCGCCAGGATTAAAATTGTTCCCGGAGGCGTATCCAATCGACCTTATGGGGTGTTAAAAATTAAACATGGCGACAGCTGAAAAAATTTAATCAAAACCGGATATTTTTTAAATCGTAAATTGTCTTTATATATAGGGAAAAGATAATAGAACGAAAGCAATCGGGCGAAAACCACTTTCGAGTAATTAAGTTCGGCGTTTATAAACGTTGTATACGGTGACTCGATTATAAGGGTGCGGTTATCTACTGTCAGCCCCTAGCAGTAACGCGAGCCCGAATGGGCTTTAGTTGTGTGAGTTCACAGTTTGCAAAATTTCGGAGATAATTTCAGAGGTCGGGAACCGAATGGTTACGCATAAAATTAAAGTGGGGGGGGGGGGATTAAACGAAAACAAAACGATATTTCGATCAGACGAAAGTCAGCGACCAAAAGGTTCTTTTCTCCCTTAATCCCCTAATTCGTTCAAAGTAAAATCTCTAAATGTAAAACAGTTACCACTGATGAAAATCCTGACTTCAAAAATCAAATCAAGTGCATCCAGCTGATCCAATCCACTAATTTTTTCATCCCCCCCCCCCCCCTAAAAACCAGAATTTTTCTAGATTTTCGGACGTTTTCTCGGTTTTTCTGACTATGGCAGATTCTTCAACTCCGAAATCTTCGATTTTCCAATCAAAAGACCTTGTTTAAAAGAAATTTTAGCCGTTTTTTCGGTTGATTTTCATAGATTGTCGAAGAAAGCACATTTTAAGTCCTAATCACTCGATTTTAATAAATTTTTGTCTAGGAATCTTATTTTTCTGGTTGGCTTTTCTTCAATTCTTTTGATCGGGAGAGCCTCTTCAAAACTCGAATTTCGGCCTTTCTTCTCGGTTCCAATCACTAGTCAACTTCAATATTTTTTATCTGCGGAAAGCAAGAATGGTTGAGGGTGGATTTGAAACAGCTGGATGCAATAGATTTGATTCGCTTGTGCCATCATGATGTTTGAATTTGACCGGGAATAGTTAGCAATAAAATTCAAAAAATAACATCTAACACCGGCTATCTCATTTTTCCTAGGTTTTCAGGAGAGCACAAATACGGATTAATCATTGGAATCAACATACAGTTGGCTAAATCGTGAACTACTCGTTTTATGTTGGTAGTAGGGTTAAACTACCAACGGAATTCGATTCTCACAAAATTTACCATCAGAAACAATGCCAAACTCAAAATTAATAAAAAATGAGATAGCCGTGTTAGAACTAACGCAACGATATGATAGGTCAGTCAAAGTATTGAAGTCAACGGAACACACGGATACGAAACATACTTTTGTTGTATTTTTCATGTTATTCTTTTAAAAAACGAAAAAAGGGATTTGAATTTTACTGGTATTACTAAATCAGGCGATTCGCGCATTTTCTTAGGATGAAAGAAAAGAAATGAGGCGCTCCGGGTACGAAGGGCGAACTCGACAAAACGTAGTTCGAGATATTCGCATTTTAAAGTTTCGGTTTTTACGTATTTAAAGGGGAAAAAATGGCGAACTCAACATAAAAATTATATGGGTGTACGAGTATTCACCAAGAGGTCTAGAATCTGAAAATGAAAAAAAAACTGGAGAACCCTTCCCCAAAAACCCGACGTCGAGGGTATCACAATAATTTCTTTAAGGAAGTTACAAAAATTTGTCCGATGTCGAGTTCGCCCTTCGTACCCGGAGCGCCTCAAATCTACCTTTTAGTCCCTGCTACCGCAGGGCCATTTTTTAAAATTGATTTTCCGGAGTTTTCTCGATTTCCCGGCTTTGTTGGACGTTTCCCGCTTTTTTTTTTCTAAAAAAAATTACGTTAATTATGAAGGAAATGGGGACATTTGCTTTTTTAAGCTTTAAAATAATAAAAAGAGACTTGGATTTATACTGAAAGTTCAATAATTTAAAAATAGTAAATAAAAAGCAGGTGGCGTTTCCCGAGGCAATCAGAATGCAAAAGCACGATCCCCCTTTCGCTTTGGGCCTCCGCTGTTTTCTCAAGAGCTCCGGCTGACACTCGAGGAGGGGAGGTAATTAAATTTAAAGTGCCGAGAAAATTATGTCTACACGTTTACGCTGTCCCGTTTTAAAACCGTCCAGTCAAGTCCTCCTCCATAAAGCACCCACCTCCTCCCTTCACTCTAAGAGCGGAAACAACCCACCATTCCTCTTCCACGCCTTTAAACTGTTCCGCACTTAATACTCACATTGTTACTAATCTCCGGCTCGTGTTTTCGGTTGAATTGCACCTTTGTCCCCTCCACTTCCCCACGCAGTCGGATTTATTTTACGTTTTAATCTCGGGAAAACCGGATAATCGGGCAAAAAGACCAAATTTACATAACGGAATCGATTTTTTTTTTCACTTCTCTAACGCATTTCCATCCGAATTATGCGCGCTAATCGTGAATTCATATTGAAAATACAGTCTCTTGGGCAGTGATACGTGCCCGGGCTAATGCGAACATCAAAAGCTTAAAGTGATTTACCATCGGTTCGTTTCAAAACCGAGTCAAATAATCCGCTTGAATGGGTTTTCCCTATTGTCCATCTATACATAATTAAATATCTTCTTTTGTTAATCTAGGTGTATTCCCTTGCTCCACTTATTTCACAAATAATTATTTAAAAATTTAATGTTTTTTTGGTTCAGGGTGCTCCGGGATTTCCATTCTTCACCAGGCTGAGGGCAGGGGCTTTCAGTAAAAAATCCTCTTTTCCCAGGGGTTTTTTTTCTCACTTTTTAAAGTACTGGTTTGAAGAGCTTCCAACGAATACTTCCTTAAAGAGAAGTAACTATACATATAGGAGGGGGAAGTATAACGGAGGGGACGTAAAACGTAGTGGGAAGTATATGGGAGGGGAAGTATGACGGAGTGGGAAGTATGTGGGAGGGGAAGTATAACGGAGGGGGAAGTATAACGGAGTAGGAAGTATATGGGAGGGGAAGTATAACGGAGTGGGAAGTATGTGGGAGGGGAAGTATAACGGAGGGGGAAGTATATGGGAGGGGAAGTATAACGGAGGGGGAAGTATAACGGAGTAGGAAGTATATGGGAGGGGAAGTATAACGGAGGGGAAGTATAAGGAAGGGGGAAGTATAATGGAGGAGAAGTATAATGGAGGGAGAAGTATAACAGACGGGGAAATATAATGGAGGGGGAAGTACAAGGGAACGAAAGTATAAAGGAAGGGGATGTAGTAGGGAGGGAAAGTATAAAGGAGAATTTTCCAAGTTTGTTTTTTCGAAAAATTTTTCGGGTTTTTTTTTCGAAAAATTTTTTAAGTTCTTTTTTTTGAAAAATTTTCAAAGTTTTTTTCGAAAAATTTTCCGGGTTTTCCTTTTTTTTTCGAAAAATTTTTAAGTTCTTTTTTTCGAAAAATTTTTTAAGTGTCAAGGTAGAAATAATGGGCTCTTTGGCCTAGGGATGCTCGTAAAGGGTAGAAGTACGAAATTTCTCCCTACTAAAAAAATTAATAAATAAAAAGTCGCAATTTTTTTACGCCAAAATTCTTAAAAATATAAGGAGTAATTGGTGAAAATTTGGTAAAAATCGGATTAACGGTTCGGCCGCAGCATATTTTTTAAAATTTCAAACCGACATATCTCCGCCATTTTTTCGAAATTCAAAATCGCCCTCGTTACATTCTTCTTCACCGGCTAAAGAAATTTTGGTGAAAATCGGATGAAAATTGTGGCCGTAAAGTGTTCCGGAAAAAAATGCTACGGACGGCCGGCACCACAGACAAAGTTGAGATCGGTAAAGATCAATATCGATTTGACCCTCCGGGGTCTGGAAGACCCTTCCCCAAAAACCCGACGTCGGGGGTATCGCAATAACTTCTTTAAGGAAGTTAAACAAAATACCCTATTTGTAGAACGCAATTGAAATTTGACTATTACAGTAGACCCTCGTTTATCCGAACTAATTGGTTCTCGACCAAGCGCGGATAACGCGAAAAACGGATAATCGAGGGTTTTTTTTTTTAGAGAGTTTAATAATTTTATTGGCATCAAAAATGATGCAAATATTCGTAGTCATTTATGGTTCTAAACGTTAAATAAAAGGTAAATAAATATTTAAAAAAAATTTATTTAGTTAAATACAAAAGTATGTAGGGAGTAAAAAATTAAAATTGATGAATGACAGATTGTGCCTTACTCCCATATACTTCCCCTCCCTTGTACTTACCCCTCCGTTATACCTCCTCCTTTTTACTTCCCCTCCATTGTACTTCCCCCTCATTTATACTCCCCCCTCCAATATTTTTACTTCTCTTTAATGAAGTTTTCGTTGGAAGCTCTTCAATATTATTTCTGAGAACTAGTTCCCGGTTTCGACAAAAAATTATTTATGTACTTTCCTTCGAAAAACCGAGAAAGACTTAAGAAGTCATAGAAACTGGCAATAAATATCATTTTTGTAAACAAATTTTTCGGAGAAATGAGATAACGAAAAGACGGTGAGAACCAATAATGGTGACCTTCCTAGAATATCGAGCATAAAAAAACAGCAACGTTTCATTATTTTTTAACTTCCTTAATTTTATAACTCTCTCGTTTATCCGTTCATGAACGGATAATTGAAGGAGAAAATCTGAAAAAAAAGAAAAAAAGCGCGGATAAACGAGGAGCGGTTAAACGAGGGTCTACTGTATTAGGATGTAGGTAACTTTGATAGTAAATAACGTTTGAAAAATTAACAAAATTTTAGAGTACTAATAACCAATAATGGAGGAAGAATGACTGTGATAACGGTATCTCACGACGCGTTTCGGCTTAAAAAGCCTCGTCAGCTATTCTTTTTAATAATATTATATTTTTTTAATAATACGCAATCAAAATTAGAATATCAAAAAAGTAGTGCCATGACAGCAACCTGTCATAAAAATTAAAAACCAATAATGAGTGGTGAGTGGCTCTATCTCTTGGAGAACGGTGGCGGCGGTGAGCTTGCAGGAAGCGGTTTGTTTCCAGCTTCCCGCTGTGTCTACTAAATCTCTCGGATATAGGGTTCACAGTGAAAGAAGAATGATTGTGATAGAGGGAATAGCTCACCTGACGAGGCTTTTTAAGCCGAAACGCGTCGTGAGATACCCGTTATCACAGTCATTCTTCCTCCATTATTGGTTATTAGTTAAAAATCAAGCTCCTTGCGGAATACATACGCAATCAAAATTAGAATATCAAGATTTTAGAGGGTTAAACTGATTTTTTTGGCCTATATCTACGATTTTTTCGTCTGAGAAAATTCCTTTATGCTGATTCTCAGGCATTTTCCGCAAAAAATGTCACTTGTAACACATTTTTTTTTCGCCTCCTTAAGGAATCCCATATTTACTGGTTTGCGGGAGTTTCCTTTCCTTCTAAGCCCTTCTAACTCCCTTCTAACTCAATCCACCCCTCTTCGGAATCTCATTTTCCGGCTTTTTCCGGGCATTAGGGCCTCTCTAAACCCGAATTTCGACGTTTTCTCTCGTTTTTTTTGTCCAAAAACTGGATTTTTGGGAGTTTTTTTTTTTAATTTTTTGTTCAAACCTGTTTAAACCCCCCGTTTTTTTCTTTTTGCCATTTCCCCCCGGTTCGCTAGGGTGTTTTCTTCCACAAAATAAATATTCAAAACCCAAGCATTTACGGTACTTTAAGGCATCAACTTCATCCTGAAAAAAATCTAATAAAAGACTGGAGGCCGAAAAAAAAAAAATAAAAAATCTAGAAAGAAGTTCGAATAGGGTAAGTGGAAGGCTTTCAGTTTCTGCGGGCGCGAACAAACAATTCAAGCGAGAATCAGTTGAGTCAGTTAAGGAATAAATGTAAATGCTCGAAGGAGAGAGGAAATTTCGTGTTTGAATAAGAAAAACTCCCGTGAGCGGGGGAAAAAAAAAAGGAGCCGAGAAAGAAAAAAATCTAGAAATAAATCCACGGAAATACAAAATATTTCGTTAGGTCCAAAGAAAATTAAAACTTTCCTTAGCTAAGGAGAACATAACTAGTGTTTAACAGCACGAACCTACTTTTTTATTCGAATAAGGAATGATATAATTTTTGTTTTAAATGAGGCGCTCCGAATACGAAGGGCGAACTCGACATCGGACAAATTTTTTTTTTTTTCATTTTCAGATTCTAGACCTTTTGAAGAATACACCCATGTAATTTTTATATTGAGTTTCCCCTTTTTTCCCCTTTAAAATACGTAAAAACCGATATGCGGCAAAGCTCTACTCTCAACCTTTTTTATTTAATTTTTTTTTTTCTTTTCGAGATTTGGTGATTTTTAAAAAACCCTTTTCTCTATGATTCTATGATGATTCTATGATGATTCTAAATTCTCGCCACGAAAATTCCAGAGAGTGACTTTTCTGTCGAGTTCGCCCTTAACAGAAAACTTTAAAATGCGAATATCTCGAAACTACGTTTTGTCGAGTTCGCCCTTCGTATTCGGAGCGCCTCAAATGTAGACACAAAAAAATCGGATGATCTGATACGTGATTACTGATTAGAGAAGGGAACGAAATTAAAAGAGAGATAAACCTTTTCATATTGTGTTAAACAAATGATTACAACGATATATGAATAGTAAAAACGAGAGATTTCGATAGCGGCTTCCCCACATTCCGCAGAACAGTTCTCCGTTGCGTTTTTCCTCGCTTCAATAACACCATCCGTCGAAGCGCGTATTATAAAATGTTATACGACCCGTACGAAATTGGTGGGAGTTCGTCGGGTGAGCACTCAAACTGACGGTTATTGCCGCCTACCGAATGCACACGTATCCCTCAAATCACCGAGTTTCTACCCTTCACGTAAATAAGCCTGATTTACGCCAGGGGCCTAAACATAAATCATTGTTTTTATCGGTGTTTTATATCAAGCCCGAACAAAATATATTTTATGGTAAACAAAAGTTTATCGTTCTTATTTATTGACCACAGCATTAATTTAATTCCCATAATGGACTCTCAGCCAATATCGGGAATTTAAAAAAAAATTATTTACCAAAATATTGTTTATAAAATTAATCTTGAACACCTCTGATTATTTTTCGGATATTTTCAAAGGTTTCTTTTTCGTTCTGAAGGCTTTGTGGAAGACGCCGTTTACATCCTAGGGGGTGAAATTAGCTCGGAAAATGTAATTAAAGTAGAAAGAACTCGAGTCAAAAGGATGATTCACCTTCTTCTAAGGAGTCTCGAAGAACAATGAGGAAAATGGCGAAGGGTAGGGGACTAATCTTCGCCGTTTTCTCAGCGAAGTTGATGACACTCTCATTGTTTGATTCAGTTATTAACGCCGGTTTTCAGATTGACGTTAAAAAAAATCAAGATCGAAAAATGATTCGTCATTAAAAAAAGGCTTTCTTAGCTAAAAAATCTTGGGAAAACTTCCAAAAAGGGATTTTTTTTGATTGTGGTACAATCTAGGAGAAAAAATCCGAACCAAACAAAGCTAAAAACGTTTTTGAATGGCTGGTAACCAACCGGGCCAAATATTTTCATCAACGACCCAAAATATATCTAACTGGGCCAACGACTTGACAACTATCGTGCTTTTTTTAAGGCATCTTTGACCAAAATTGCATTTTTAAGGCATTTTCGACCGAAATTGCCTTTCATTAAAAGCATTTTTCACAGTTTTTGTTTTAAAAACAACAGATTTATGGCATTTTTTGACCAAAATTACCTATTTTAAGGCATTTTTGACCAAAATTACCTTTTTTAAGGCATTTTTTTTTACCAAAATTGCATTTTTAAGGCATTTTGACCAAAATTACCTTTCATTAAAAGCATTTTTCACAGTTTTTGTCTTAAAAACAACAGATTTATGGCATTTTTGACCAAAATTACCTATTTTAAGGCATTTTTGACCGAAATTACCTTTTTTAAGGCATTTTTGACCAAAATTGCATTTATAAGGCATTTTCGACCAAAATTACCTTTCATTAAAAGCATTTTTCACAGTTTTTGTTTTAAAAACAACAGATTTACGGCATTTTTGACCAAAAGTTGACTTTTTTTGACCAAAATTACCTTCTTTAAGGCATTTTTGACCAAAATTACCTTTTTTAAGGCATTTTTGACCAAAATTACCTTTTTTTAAAGGCATTTTTGACCAAAATTGCATTTTTAATGCATTTTCGACCAAAATTGCATTTTTAAGGCATTTTCGACCAAAATTGCCTTTCATTAAAAGAATTTTTCACAGTTTTTGTCTTAAAAACAACAGATTTATGGCATTTTTGACCAAAAATTGACTTTTTTAAGGCATTTTTGACCAAAATTGCCTTTTTTTTAAACTTATAAGCCTCTTCTCGTTTACTGTTAATTAAACAAAAAACGAGTGGAATGTAATTATTTCCGATAAATCCGTGTGTCTTGAGGAACTGTTTAAAGTACGAAGGCGCAAACTGGAAAGTACCATCTAAAAACATGGTTAGTTTGTTGTAGTAGTAAAAACGACCAATTCTCCTCGCATTTGTTGATAATCAAGTATTGGCCCAGTTGGATACAATCATTTTAGTGTTCATTGGCCCAGTTAGATACTTATGATTTTGATACAATGGCCCAGTTAGATACGTCCATCGGCGACATTTTTTATCAGGTAGAAAGGATTGGCCCAGTTGCAAAACTCCCTTTTGAATTTGCTCCCAATTTACAAAAAATTGACTGTGGTTAGGAAAAAACTGCCTTAGCTTTCAGCTTTATTAAACACCCATAAATTTAAATACAAACTCAATTTATCGAACTTTTTATTTTAATCATAAAAAAAGCTAACAGTCTCCTCGAAAATTAGAGCAAAACTTCAAATAAAAAAGCCGTCGTATCAAGTGGTCGGAATCTTCTTAACTTTTTTTTTGGTTCACAGGGCCTTTTTTTTCTTTTTTAAATACTGCAAATAATCCCCTTTCACTTAATTTCGTGTTTAATTTTTTTAGAATAATACAAATTTATTATAAATTAAAACGACCGCTTTATTAGAAAAACATAAAGTAAAACGTGTGGAGGAAAAAGAAAAAATACCAGGGAAAGATAACTTTATCAAAAGTCATAAGTCGGCTTGGCGGTAATTGGATTACAAGCAGAGGCTTCTGTTTTGTTGATAATTAGAGCACTCCCTTTCTTCTATATACGTCACTAATCCCTCCTAACATACGATACGGCGGCATCCATTCTACTATTCCCAATAGAAAAACCTCTTTTTTTTTAACAGCAAGAAAGGACTTAAATAAAAATAGGTGCTTTTTTTATATTTAGAAAAAATACTTTAATAAAAAATTCCTTAGGTTGAAATGAAAGCTAGAAGATTCAAATAAGGAGACATCGGGGCGTTGTCTCGGGGTGAGAGAAAGAAAAGGGCTTAAAATGAGACATTTACCTTTTCTTTTCCAACGTTTATAAAAGATTGAAAGAGCTAAAATAAATAAAAAGAAAAACTTTGAATGGAAAAGTTAAAAGGATCTTCATACCTTGCGGTGGCGGAATGCTACTACGTTCATCTCAAGTTTCAAAAATTAATAATTAATTAACTTTTTCTTTTTATAATTAGGTTCAGAATTGTTTTCTAAAGTTATTAACTGAAGAGGAAGATTGGGCGAAAAGCACTAATGTAACATGGAGTAATGAGTGTAACAAGTTAATGGATACGTTGCCACGGGTTACTCCCTTTCAAGAAATTTGTTCTTAAGAAAATACGAGCCTCTACGAACATTTCAATGCATAGATTGAAAAGGGGTATTATTCAACAGAAAAAAAAAGAACTAGTTTGAAGAGCTTCCAACGAAAACTTCCTTAAAGAGAAGTCAAAATATATGAGGGGGAAGTATAACGAAGGGGAAGTACAATGGAGGGGGAGGTTATAAAGGAGGGAAGTATAACGGAGGGTTAAGTACAAGAGAGGGGAAGTATAACGGAGGGGAAGTACAAGAGAGGGGAAGTAAAGAGGGGAAGTACAAGAGGGGAAGTATAACGGAGGGGGAAGTACAAGAGAGGGAAAGTATAACGGAGGGGAAGTACAAGAGAGGGGAAGTATAACGGAGGGGAAGTGCAGGGGAGGGGGAAGTGTAACGGAGGGGAATGTTTTTTTTTTTTTCGAAAAATTTTCCAATATTTTCAAAATTTTCCGAGTTTTTTTTTAAAGCGGTTTTTTCTGAAAAAATTTTAACTTCGTTATTTAATTTTTAAGTGTCTAGGTAGAAATAATGGGGTATTTGCCCAAGAGAGGTCCCTCTCGTAAGGGGTGGAAGTATGAAATTTCTCCCAACTAAAATGATTTTTAATGTTATACACCAAAAAATCGTAAAAAATATATTTGGTGAAAATCGGACCAACGCAACGGTTCGGCCGCAGCGAATTTTTTAAAATTTCAAACAGACATATCTCCGCCATTTTTTCGATATTCAAAAATCACCCTCGTTAGTTTCTTGTTCACCGACTACAGTAAATTTGGTGAAAATCTAGTGAAAATCGGATGAAAACTAATATGATAATTAATGTAGAAAATTGATTAATTTTTTTTTTACATCAAAAATTTTTTTAAAAAATATAAGGAGTTTTGGTGAAAATTTGGTGAAAATCGGAACAACGGTTCGGCGGCGGCGCAGTTTTTAAAATTTCAAACGTGCATATCTCCGCCATTTTTTCGAAATTCAAAAATCGCTCACAATAATTTCTTGTTCAACTATTCTGGAAGGTTGTGTGAAAATTTGGTGAAAATCGGTTCGAAACTGAGGCCGTAAAATGTTCCGAAAAAATGGTACGGCCGGCCGGCCTGGAAGACTGTTCCCCAAAACCCGACGTGGAGGGTATCACAATAACTTCTTTATGGAAGTTAAAATCATTGCTACAAAACCATTTGAAACACTATTTGTTGATAATCAATAAGGAAATTGGCTGAGCACATTGTAGGTGAAGTACTATTGGGAACTTCTAGTTTAATAACTATTCGTTATTGTATATTGAGCTTGTATTTAATGGAATTCATAGGTTTGCTCATGATGTAACCAATTTGTTTCTAAATATTGTAACCGATAAATTTTTTTTTTTGAAAATTTTGGTGCAATTGAGAAAGTAAGCAGTTGATGAAAAGGGGGCAGCATTTTGGTAAAACAATCTATGATTACATAGGTATCATTGACTTGTAGCGGAACCAATAGTATGATTGTGAATCTTATTGGCGTTCTGTGCTGTCAACCAGTCCCCCCCGATCGTATTGTTAAAAGCGCGATTGTTCGGGTTTTGACGTTAATGGTTTTCTGTATCGAGCCCGCGAAAAACGATAATAATTCATTCGCAAAGTTTAAATCTTACTTGGGCGTGGATATTAAATTTGAATATTCAGAGGACAAAAAGTTTTTTGGAATGGGGAATACTTGGGAGGCTATTAGACGCAATCTGTCTTAGTCATGAAGATGTTAAAACTTGCGGGAGGGGATGTCTAGATGGATGCCTATCGACACCATCCATTTACCAGATTTATTCCATGCATAAACACGGGAAACTCCGTCATAAATAAGACCGGTTTCGGGGGTATCGGGGGAAAAGCCTAAGTGAGAACCGCCGTCGTTTTTGTTCTCGATGACAATCCCACCTGTACCCCCTTATAAATATTTCAAGGGTTGAAAGAAAAGAAGGGCTACGGAATTTGAGAGTAAACCTTCAAGATAGGTGTAAATTCCTCTTGTTGCAATAGTATAGCGTGAAAGGTCTGATAGAAGTCTCCGAGGTAAGCCCTAATACAAGATAAGCTATACCTTCCTTCAACGGAAAATCCACAACCACACGAAACTAACTTTAATCTAAAATTTTTTCTTAAAAAAAAAAAATTTACTTCATCATCAGGTACGTCAAGAATTAGTTACTCGGGGTCCAAAAGGGCCGCACGGTTGCTATTCTTTTTTGACAAGATGATCTGTAGAAACGTGTTTTGTCATTTTGAAGAAAGCGCGTATAAAATCGAGTAAACCCCCTTTTTTTAGCCTGTTTTTATTGGCTATTTGGCGGCCCAGCAACCTCCTTTGAGCAATTTTTTTTGGGTTTTCTTTGAGAAGCTCCCAGACCGAAAATTCGGTGTTTCTGATAAAATCTGTTAACAGAGGTATGATGGTTTTTAAGTGAGTTGCTTTGCAAATTTTTCGTTGTTAACAACGGTTTTCGGTTTTTCCCTTCTATCTCGGAAACCGTCGCTCAAAACGAAAAAATGTCAAAAGTAAAAGTTGTAGGTACTGAAATTTACTACATAAATATCTTATTAGTTTTTTCCGTCAGAGCAATACTTTAGGAGATATGGAAGTATTTAAGTTGGTTGCTTTGCAAATTTTTCGTTGTTAACAACGGTTTTCGGTTATTCCCTTCTATCTCAGAAACCGTCGCTCAAAACGAAAAAAATGTCATAAGTAAAAGTCGTAGCTACGGAAATTTCCTACAAAAAAGACCTCATTGGTTTTTTTGTCAGAGCAATACTTAAGGAGATATGAGGGTTCTTAAGTGAGTTGCTTTGCAAATTTTTCGTTGTGAGCAACGGTTTTCGGTTTTTCCCTTCTATCTCAGAAACCGTCGCTCAAAACGAAAAAATGTCCTAAGTAAAAGTTGTAGGTACAAAGATTTCCTACAAAAATTTCTTTATTCATTATTTGCGTAAGAGCAATATTTAAGGAGTTATGAGGTTAAAACTAATAATCCTACAGAGCCTGTCTGAAAACGTAAAACCTTCATATCTCCTAAAATATTGCTCTGACGGAAAAAACTAATAAGATATTTTATGTAGTAAATTTCCGTAGCTACAACTTTTACTTAGGACATTTTTTCGTTTTGAGCGACGGTTTCCAAGATAGAAGGGAAAAACCGAAAACCGTTGCTCACAACGAAATATGTACAAAGCAACCAACTTAAAACCCTCATATCCCCTAAGGGGATGATAGAAATGGGTTGAAAAATTACAAAAATGTTTCTAAAAACTTTAATTAATTTAATAAATTTTTTCAATAGCGGATTTTCTTGAAATTTCGCTTTAAAAGACATTCTCATTCTAATTTCATGAATATATTAATTAAAAGTAGGCAGTTAAGTTCTTAAGTATTGAATATTTTAGTGTTTAATTTCTTGGGAATTAGACTATACATCAAAGCACTTTTATGCTTATTTTAAATTCATTTATGTTTTTTTATATTATTAATTGATGATGCATTAAAAAATAAAGTTAGAGAAGAAAATAATGTTTTTATATCTTTCGCCATCTTGTGGTTTAAGAAAGTATATTGAGTTTCCTATATTGGAGAAGGGATAAAAAGAGTTGTTTGTTCACTTTTAGTCCTTTTTTTTTTGTTGGTAGAACTGTTCTTAGAAAGTTGGCAATCTTTCAGACTCCACATTTCTCCATGATTCTGGATTTTGAGAAATGATTAAACGTTTGAAAGTGAAACGCGTTAACGGAGAAAACACATTTTCCCCTCAGTGAAGAAAACACCCTTTCCACTATAGTTAATCCGACAGAATGACCACTTAAAACTTTTATAGGCCTTTTACCCAATCTTAATTATCCTCGAGGGCGATACCGTTAAAATAATTCTCCCTTTTCTACCCGAAATAATTAAGACTTTAATGACGAGAAGTACCTTTAAAACTATCATTTAGTCGGGTTTAACGTTAAATCTACTTAGGGGCGAAAAAAAAAAAAATCCTTAAGGTGGGCCAGATAAAATGAGATAAGGGAGAATTTTGCGGCACTTATAGCGCTTTTAAAAAATGTCAGATTTTCCTGTAAATGGAATTTTCTACCAAAATTTAAGTGTTTTAGACGCCGATTTCAGATTTTTTGTCGTTTGTTTAGTTAATGTAACCATTTTTAGTTGAGGATTACCATTTTCGGGGACTTAAACTGAAAAAAGGGAAATTTAGCGAATTTTGCTTCCCCAAAATATGAGGCGCTCCGGGTACGAAGGGCGAACTCAACATCGGACATTTTTTTTTTTTTTTTCTTTTCATTTTCAGATTCTTGACCTCTTGGTGAATACACCCATATAATTTTTATGTTGAGTTCGCCCTTTTTTCCCCTTTAAATACGTTAATAAGCTCTAACTGCGATATCCGAGCGGGTACGAAGGGCGAACTCCACATCCCAGTCCACATCCCCCACCCCTTTTCCCATTCCAGGGCATGACTTTTCTGTTGAGTTCGCCCGTAACATAAAACTTTAAAATGCGAATAACTCGAAACTACGTTTTGTTGAGTTCGCCCTTCGTACCCGGAGCGCCTCAAATAATGGGCTCTATGGCCTAGGGATCTGCCTCTCGTCAATCAATTTTTTTATAGAGCCAGAAGGCAGCAAAATTCTACCTCATATCCATAAAGGTGCTCTAATCCTCACGTAAACTGGAGGACATGGAAGTACGCTTCTTCTTCTTCTTCTTCTTTTTAAACGAATTTTGATGGAAGAAAATGACTTTTTCATGATTGATCTTGATTTAGAATTCATAAACGTCCAAACAAGTTAGAATCCTTGAAAGAAATACCCTGAAAACAAGAAGCAAGTTCTTAGCTTTGTCATCAACACACTTGTACATACGTGCCCTTTGAGTTCTCCCCTCCCAGCCCTCCTACCTAGCCGACAACTCAAATACAGTAGGAGAAAACTTTTTGCCCTTTCCCTTCACTTTCGTCCGAAAGCGGGGAGGGGGTAAGAATTTATAATTAGAACAAGTTTCCCCCGAGGCGGCATTGTATGTTTTAACTTCCCAGTTTAACTTTAAACTTAACTATTTCAGACGCAGATGTTATAAATTAAATTTCTTTTTTCTCAAAAAAATCAATTTCTAACAATTCTTTGATCTCATTCAGAGTGAAACCCTTCAAAATTGCCCGTTGATTTTAGACTTTAATGAATTTCTACCAAACTTAAGGGAAACTTTATCATATTCGATCCCATGTCGAGGGACGGAATCCCTTGTGATCTTCATAATTGTAAAACCCTAGAGGAAGCTTTTGTGTTTTGGAAGGAGATAATGACATTAATTGGAGCTAACGAGCTAAACTTCAAGGATGTAAAGAAGCTCCAGGTCTTCTCATAAAAAAAAACTCTTCTAAGAAAAAAAAAATTGTTTAAAATATAAAATTTCTTTTTTTTATTTTAATTAGTTTAACAAAAATTGAACTTTTTTTTCCTGCTTTTTCCTTTTCTTTTTTTGTTGAAACTTTTTACATTGGAAACTAAAAGATTGATTTTCTTTATTAGATTTACAGCTCTTAGACGCTTTTCTTTGTAATCACACTAATTGAAACCAGACTTTCAAGATTAAAACATCGAAATTTGGATTAACTATTTTGTTCCACTGAAAACATTACTCAACAAAATTAAAGGATCACCCTAAAATTCACATAATTTTCAAACTTCCTAATATTTTACGATTTTAATTTTTACGTCTACCGTTGTAAAGATGAGAAGATTTCTTAAAGAATCTGGAAGCAAAAAAATTATAAATTTTACCGTTTAGTCCTTTTGGAAAGAAAAACGGTGAACACTTGATTCATCAATTTTTAACTTCCATAAAGAGTTATTGTGATACCCTCCACGTCGGGTTTGGGGAAAGGTCTTCCAGACCCCGGACGGTCAAATCGAACATCGATCTTTACCGATCTCAACTTTGTCTGTGGTGCCGGCCGGCCGTGGCATTTTTTTCATTTACGACCTCAGATTCCAACCGATTTTCACCAAATTTTCACACAACCTTCCTGAATAGTTGAACAAGAAATTATGGACTGCGATTTTTGAATTTCGAAAAAATGGCGGAGATATACACGTTTGAAATTTAAAAACTGCGCTGCGGCCGAACCGTAGTTCCGATTTTCACCAAATTTTCACCAAATACTCCTAATATTTTTTAAAAATTTTTGGTGTAAAAATAATAATCAATTTTCTACATTAATTACCATTTCAGTAGGAAGAAATTTCATACGTCCACCCGTTACGAGAGGGATAATAATATACATATATAAATAAAATAAAGAAAGAAAAATTTTTTCGGAAAAAAAAAAAACTCGGAAAATTGTTCGAAAAAATAAACTCGAAAAATTTTTGGAAAAAAAATTGGAACATTTTTCCAAAAAAAAAAAAATTTTCCCCTCCGTTATACTTCCCTCCTTTATACTTCCTCCTCCGTTATACTTCTCCTCCTTTGTACTTCCTCCTCCGTTATACTTTATATTTAGATCAGCTGTATACAATAGAAATAATCCGGAAAAAAAACCTTAGGAAATTTTCAGAAGTTTTGGGATTTTACTTTTTTTTAAACTTATTTATTTTATTAACTTCCTTACAGAAGTAATTGTGATACCCTCCACGTCGGTTTTTTTAAACTTAGAAAATTTTTCGAAAAAAAAAAACCCGGAAAATTTTTTGAATAAAAAAGGAAAACCGTAAAATTGTTCGAAAAAAAAAGGGAAACTCGGAAAGATTTTCGAAAAAAAAAAAAAAACCCGGAAAATTTTTCGAAAAAAAAACTTCCCCCTCCCTTATTCATTCCCTTCTTTAAACTTTCGTTCCCTTATACTTCCCACTCCGTTATACTTCCCCCCCCGTTATACTTCCCCCTCGGTTATACTTCCTCTCCATATACTTCCCCCTCTGTTATACTTCCTCTCCCATATACTTCCCCCTCTGTTATACTTCCTCTCTCATTATACTTCCCCCTCCGTTTTACGTCCCGTCCGTTATACTTCGCCCTCTGTTATACTTCCCCCTCCCATATACTTCCCCTCCTATATTGTTACTTCTCTTTAAGGAAGTTTTCGTTGGAAGCTCTTCAAACCAGTACTTTTTTTAAAATATATGACTTTTATTAAACTGTTATTTCATGTTGCAAAAAAATTATTATTAATTAAAATCATAATAAAAGCTATCCTTGAAGTGTTTTCATGGAACAAAACATTTTAATTAGATCCTCCTTGCTTTTCTTAAGACATCGAGAAAAAAAAAGGGAATTTTTTTTTCATCCGCTCGTAAGGGTTTAGAGGTAACTTCCGGGCAATCTTCCACGCAATTAACTGCCTATTTCTTATCCCTTTCAACTACCTCTTATTTCCTCGTCAGTAGCACGGCTTTTTCCGGCAATATGGCTAAATCTAAAATCCCTTACGGTGGCTTAATTTAATCCATTATTAATTTCCTCACGATAAACAAATAAAGAAACGAAAATATCAACAAAAGGTCTTTTTATCTTTAAGAATCCGAGTTAATCCTTTTGTCCCCAGAAAGTATTTAAGGGCCTCGGAAAAACCCTTTTCTGTCACCCAATTAAATGCTAATTTACTTTAAATTTATCACTTTAGACATTTTTATTTTTAAATAATATACTTTCTTGTTTTTATTTGTAAACATATAACGTGGCTAATAATATACACACGCTGTGTCAACTTGTTAGCCCTAATTGTGTTGCTGAGTCGCATGGATTATGAATAGCCACTTAAAGCTTCTAATTGCTAATTGTTTCCACAAATCTACACGCTATAGATTTAAATATTGTTAATAATACCAAAAATATATTTTAAAAAATCGGGAAAAATAATTCAAGATTTTTTTTTTCCTAATGAAAAACTTGGCCACCAAAATTACTCCAAACAAGGGGATAAAAAACTAATAAAAAGTTAAAAATACAAAAAGGCAATTTATTCAAATTCTATCGCAGGGCATGAAAAAAATCCTTTAATTTTTTTCCCCCTAAACCGAAAGGCTTCGTGGTAATCCCCGGACCAACGTTTTTCAATACATATTGCTAACTGGTACGGATGGATTGTAAAATTAATCTCTAAAAAATTGAAATCCCATTGAACGAATAAAACGAAATATTTAATTTTTTTAAATGTGGTCTGTTGCTGTCCCACGAGAAAGAGGACCTGGGAAAAAAACTAACGTAAAAATCAGAAGCGCTAGAAGGGCCGCAAAATTATGTTTTGTCAATAGCTCTAATCCTCAGTGCTCAAACAGCCTTGATATTTAAAAATTTTCGTTCAGTTATTTGTCTTTTAATCCTTTTATTCGAAAGAACCGAGGAGCCGATTGAGCAATAAACTGTCGATAAGTGTTTTACGACCATTCCTATTAAAAAAGGGGTGACGGAAAAAAAAAATCGCTGCCGAGTAGGGAGCATTCATTTTTATCTGAGCGCTTTTAATGACGAGTTTCGTAAATGGAACATATAAAATGAAGAATTACGAGTATAACTCAGACGAGGCGTGAGTGTGCCCCTGGCACTAGACAATTAATAACAAGCCAGTGTTGTATCCGCCGTCCTCTATTGTCCACTTGCTCTTCTATGAATTATAACTTGTACACTCTCTCCTCTTTCTTCAACCACGGAAGAGTTAAAATAACATTTTCAACCCTACAAGGTGTCAACCGACAGAAAAAATGTATTACAGGTCATTTTATTATTTTACAAATGACCCTACCGGTCCAAAAAAATCGATTTCTATTCTTAAATTATCATAAAGCAACAATCAAGCCCAGGAACCTGATATTTAGCCGCTTTTTTAGGCCAAAAAACCCACTATTTTATGATTATGATTACAATTAGGTACTGAGGCGCTCCGAATACGAAGGGCGAACTCGACAAAACGTAGTTTCGAGATATTCGCATTTTAAAGTTTTCTGTTAAGGGCGAACTCGACAGAAAAGTCACTCTCTGGAATTTTCGTGGCGAGATTTTAGAATCATCATAGAATCATCATAGAATCATAGAGAAAAGGGTTTTTTAAAAATCACCAAATCTCGAAAAGAAAAAAAAAATTAAATAAAAAAGGTTGAGAGTAGAGCTTTGCCGCATATCGGTTTTTACGTATTTTAAAGGGGAAAAAAGGGGAAACTCAATTTAAAAATTACATGGATGTATTCTTCAAAAGGTCTAGAATCTGAAAATGAAAAAAAAATTTGTCCGATGTCGAGTTCGCCCTTCGTATTCGGAGCGCCTCAATCGTCATCACATTTTTTCCATTTTTCAGAAATCGATAGAAAAAATGTTTTTTAAGTTTTCTTGCAATTTTTCCCAGAGCTCTGGAGCGTTTTTAAAGTACTTGTTTGAAGAGCTTCCCAAGAAAACTTCCTTAATGAGAAGTAAAAATATAGGAGGGGGAAGTATAAAAGAGGGGAAGTATAACGGAGGGGGAAGTATTAAAGAGGGGAAGTATAACGGAGGGGGAAGTAAAAGGGAGGGGAAGTATAACGGAGGAGGAAGTACAAAGGAGGGGATGTGTAACAGAGAGTGAAGTATAAAGAAGTGAAAGTATAACAGGGGGGAGAATATAGAACGGGAATAAAGTATAACGGAGGAGGAAGTACAAAGGAGGAGAAGTATAATAGAGGGGGAAGTAAATGGGAGGGGAAGTATAACGGAGGAGGAAGTACAAAGGAGGGGATGTGTAACAGAGAGTGAAGTATAAAGAAGTGAAAGTATAACAGAGGGGGGAGAATATAGAACGGGAATAAAGTATAACGGAGGAGGAAGTACAAAGGAGGAGAAGTATAATAGAGGGGGAAGTAAATGGGAGGGGAAGTATAACGGAGGAGGAAGTACAAAGGAGGGGATGTGTACCAGAGAGTGAAGTATAAAGAAGTGAAAGTATAACAGAGGGGGGAGAATATAGAACGGGAATCTAGATTTTAACTTTTCCACAGATTAGTTATTGTATTACCCTCCAATTATATGGAAAAATTCATTTTTATAGTCCACCTTAGCCTATACGTTGAAAAATGCTCGTTTGTTAAAAATTTATGTTCAGAAGAGTTCAAAGGCTTAAGAAACGAGATTTAATTTGAGCCACACTGTTTACGGTAAATATTTGATTTTATGGATTAATACTTAACGAACTTTACCCTTTTAACAAGCCAAGCGTAATCTTCCACGATTTAGCTGAATATCGTTAATTTACTATTTGAAATTGAACATTTTTTTAATCCCGTCAAAAAACCAATTAAAGTTTCTATCGAATTTTTTTTCTAAAAGTGGGAAGACTGGGATGTTCGTGTCAGACGATCCAAACTCTGTAGTCACGTTAGCAAAATTTTACAGGGATGACGTTGATTGATTAGCGGATTAATGACGTTTAATTGGTGTATTGTTTTTCGATCGATTTTCACGTAAAAATTATATTGTCCTTGTTTTTAATTTATTAAAATAAGGTTATCCATCGGTTTTTTGTTATGTCAGAAGGTGGTTCTATAGAAGAAATGAGGCGCTCCGGGTACGAAGGGCGAACTCGACATCGGACAAATTTTTTTTTCATTTTCAGATTCTAGACCTTTTGTAGAATACACCCATGTAATTTTTATATTGAGTTTGCCCTTTTTTCCCCTTTAAAATACGTAAAAACCGATATGCGGCAAAGCTCTAACTGCGATATCCGAGCGGGTACGAAGGGCGAACTCCACATCCCAGTCCACATCCCCCACCCCTTTCACATTCAAGGGCATGACTTTTCTGTTGAGTTCGCCCTTAACAGAAAACGTTAAAATGCGAATATCTCGAATTTACGTTTTGTCGAGTTCGCCCTTCGTACCCGGAGCGCCTCAAATTTAAAAAAAAATGTTAAAAATAAAACTAGAAAGGATTTCAATATTGCTTTCTATCTCGCTATTCATTCACGGTTCTTGCCCGTGATTGAGAAGGCCTCCTTGCTTATTTCAAGACGCAGCTTCACCTTTTCACATAGGAAGTATTCTATTGTTCTTGAAAATTGCAAATAAGAAAAGGCCGGAGGGAAAGAAAAGTCTCTGTGAGCGAGAATGCTGATCGAGTGAACGTCGTGGAATTGAGCTGTCGCTGTTCGAGACTAATAGAACAAAAAAGAAAAAAAAAGGTGAAAGTCGATAACAATTACTTTTTTCTACCGCTAGAGATCATGTCATAAATGTAGAAAAAAAAAACGCCTAAGGGTTGGCCAGCCTGTGGTTTTTTAAATTTTTTATCTGTGCACATTTAGCAGTGGTCAAAAAAATGTAATTGTTAATAAAACAGATACTTTTATCCTTTTCTCGGTCAAGCTTGACATTTACAAAAGTTTTTAAGTGCTTACCCTTGTCCTCTGACCTTTGACTTACGAATAATAAATGAAGATGAAAAAGAATCTATTTTTTCTAATACTTTGCCGTGGACGTAATTTAAAAGAACTAGTTCGAAAAGCTTCCAACGAAAACTTCCTTATAGAGAAGTAAAAAAATAGGAGGGGGAAGTATAAAGAAGAGGAAGTATAACAGAGGGGGAAGTATAGCGGAGGGGAAGTATAACGGAGGAGGAAGTACAAAGGAGGGGAAGAATAAAGGAGGAAAGTATAAAGGTGGCCTTACACGATCGGTTTTTTCTTCGTTCCAAACCGTCGGGTAAAACGGACAGAAAATGGTGGGGGAACTGCCGGTTTTAACTGACGAAAAGTTCACTCTTTTTTCATCGGTTTAAACCTTCGGGTAAAACGGATGGAAAGTGGTGGGAAAACTATCGATTTTGAATCGGCTTCTAAATCTCGTCGAGAAGACTTAGTACCTACATAAACATGGATCCACGGATTGCTATAGCGACGGTGCTTGCGGTAAAAAAATTAAAGTCAAAAAAAGATCCAAGTGGGCCAAAGATTGGTTATTGAAAAGAGAGACATTTTCTCACATCAACCTCCTCAATGAACTAAAATTTGAGACGGCCGATTGGTACAATTATTTGAGGAATATACAATAATTTCTCAAAATCAATAATTTACTCAATGATCAGTATTCGATTTGACCCTCCGGGGTCTGGAAGACCCCTCCCCAAAAACCCGACGTCGAGGGTATCGCAATAACTTCTTAAGTTAAAAATTTTAACTTTTCTAACTTTTTCAACTTTTTGTGTGTAATTCACATTTAATGTGAATGACAGAAATGTGAATTTAAAAATGTGGCCTTTAAATGCCTTTAAAGTGAATTTGAGTGAAGAAAAACAAAAAAAAACCGACGGGTTGGAAGGATGTGTACTTAGACGGTCCGTTCGGCCTGTCATCGTTCCAACCCGACGGGTTTATTTTCTGTTCAAGACAGATTTTTTATCCGCCGTTCTACCCGACGGGTTTCGCCCTTAGACGATCGGGTTTTCCGTCAGTTTGACCCGACGGTTTGACCCGTCGGGCCAAAACGGACGGAAAACCCGATCGTGTAAGGCCGGCTTAACGGAGGGGGAAGAATAAAGGAGGGAAGTATAACAGAGGGGAAGTATAAAGGAGGGAAGTATAACAGAGGGGGAAGTACAAAGGAGGGGAAGTATAAAGGATGGAAAGTATAACGTAGGGGGAATTTTTTTTTGCTTTAAGTTTTTTTTCCAAAAAATTTTCCTAGTTTTGTGTCCAATTTTTTTTTCCGAAAAATTTTTTCCAAAAAAAGAAAGATGTCATGATACCCTCGAGATTTGGTTTTCGAAAAGGTAACTCCCTTGCCGACAATTATTGCTTTTATCCAATTTTTGATGAGTTTGTCTGTTGAGCAAAAAAAAATTTCAATAGTTCTTTTTGGACAGCTGGAGCTCCTAGACAAGCAATTTTTATCGTGATATTAGGGGAAAATGCTTTTTTAACTCTTTATCCTTCGAGTTATATTATACTGGATTAGACTTATATGGCAGTTGTTTTAGAGTTTCTCACGTAGAATGTTTTGCTACTGGCACGGGTATAGTATAAAACGGCTGTGAAGTGGGCACGAAAACGGTCATCATCGTTGCCTTGAGAGAGCGGGAAGTCATTATGGTAATTCACCCTTCCATACAACTCATCTTTTCACCGCTAAGTAAGATTTAACAGGACCCACATTTTTTTAAAGGAAAAAAAAAATTTATATTAAAACTTTTATGATTTATCTCGTTTTTACTTGAGTTTTTAGACTGAGGGCCCGGATGGTTGGCGAAATGGCGAGTTGATGGGGAGCACATGGGGAATCCTCTGAGGCAGCAAATAAAGGTTGATGCAGGTCTCAACCTTAGATAATTCACGGCCGCCCCCATCCCGTGGCCTCTCTTCTTCACCCGGCTAATCTTCTCTCGGCCTCATCCGTCTATGTCGGACGAGAAACAATCCGCGGAGACACACACACTCCCCAAAGAGAGACCACCCTGTTATTCTTCCCTAGTCGACCTACTTTCTTTTTTTTTAACCTCCGACCCTCATTTTTATATACGACAAAAAGTCTCTTAAGTGTAATTGATTTTAAACAAATTGCTTTTTCCAAAATGTAGTAATTAGATATCTCTTATGGATTCATCTTTTCAAAAAAATTTTAATTAAAAAAGATTAGTGCTAAAAACCAAATGGGGAGTTCGTGGAATCAAATTGTGGCTCTGAGTGGTGTGACGTTTTCGCGTGGAACTTGCCGATCTATTGAGCATCCCCCTCCCGGCCGCTTTAACGAGTTTCACCCGAAATTGGAATGAATCGTAACTTTACCAGTCAGGGGGATCCGCTGACAGATTCAATCATCGCCCTTATCCTCTTTTCACTCCTCATCACCGCCTCCAATTCCTTTGCCTGCCTATTCTAAACCCAAAGACAGGGGACTAATAGCCTATTTCTACAAATTGTCCGGAAAAAAGAAACGGAACTTCCGCTTTTGAAACCGGAGTTTTTCTTTTCAAAAACATCAACTATGGCTAAATTTGGATCAATAACATGCATACTAAATTATTAACATCGTATTGATTACTCTATAATTAATACCTAATTATTAAATGTCTGGGGTTAAACCAACAGAGTTTTATCAATAACCATATAAATTTTCTATGTTTGAAAAAGATATAAATAATAACTCCTAAGTGTCAAAAACTTTGTTTATTTACTTAAAAAGGGCTTCCATTTCCAAAACATAGGGAAACTCCGGAAAACTTGGTAAAAAGGTTTTCTACATCAAAAACCATCGAATAACCCAAGGAAAAAGGCCCAAAAAATTATTAGAAGGGGTTTCCTGGGCCAAAAACGGAGTAAACCCTGTAAAAAAGGTTTTTCTACGTAATGAAAGCGCAAAAAACAAGTTAATAATAAAATTTTCATCCAAAAGTGCTTTGAATTAGAAGAAAAGAGAGTTTCTTCGTCATTCTTTTAAAGTCCTTAAAGAAGTTATTGTGATACCCTCGACGTCGGGTTTTTGAGGAATGGTCTTCCAGACCCCGGAGGGTCAAATAGAATATTGACCTGTTTCGGAAAAAAAAAATCGGAAAATTTTTAAAAAATAAGTAAAAAAAAAGTTAAAAAAATTTGTCCGATGTCGAGTTCGCCCTTCGTACCCGGAGGGCCTCATATAATGTATTATATTATGAGTATTAACTATTTTAAGAAATTTCACGTAACAAATTAAAAAAATCTACCTAAAAGCGGTAGGTTTATTGCACAAAACTGTTTTATTTCAATTGTACAGAAGACTAGAACGAAGTAGAACGAAGGAAATAGAAATTAATATATATCTAAAGAAAGTCAATATTTTCCGGCGCTATGAATTTTTTTTCAGCATATATTCTTTAGACGGTAAGAATGTATACATCTCCAAGCAGTTTTCTTTAATCCACAATCAAGTTAAACAAGTTCAATCAACATAATAAGGGAACAAACTATAAACTTTGTGAAACCAAACGTATGAAACCTCATTATCTCCATGAGGTTTCACTCCTCCAATGGATAAACGAAATCAGGGTGGCCAACCCGGCATTACATTTCCCTACGCTCATGTACTAATTTATTGTCTTCAAAAAATTTTTTTCCTCTTTATTTAATTTTGCAATTATTTATTTATTTTTGAATTCCCGCAAGAATTCCAAAAAGCAGTACGCTTGGTAGTATATGATACGTGGTAATACATGGAACCCAAAAGCAGTAGATGTCCTTCCGAAGAAGTAGGTACGTCTGTTCACCGTAGTTATAGCATTTAATAACGCAATGGACAGTACTAATTTTCAGTTTCCACGAATCTGACTGCGCATATTCCTCTCGTTATTTCAAAGTCCAATTTGTCTGTTGTAACCCGAATCTGTAATTACCTAGTTCATTGTGTTCATAAAATTTGTCTAATTGGATCCAATTGAATTTTCATTCAATAATTAACAAGGGATAGATATGGATATGAATAATAATCATGTCAACAACGATATCGTCAACAATTTAGTCTGCGAATAAAAATCAAATTCTCCCAATTTAAAGTCTTTTTGATTATTTATAAACTTTTTTGCTTGTCAGAAAAAAGAGATGTTTGAAAAAAAGAAGCAATTTTGTGGCTCCGGACGTTGTTACTTGAGTGGAAATTAGGTCATGCCGCTGTTGCAATCCTGACCCACCTGAATAATTCTTATCTTAATCAACTCGGTCCGTAACCTTCCACCGCGGCCACCCCAGACTTTCATACAACGTTTTAGAATCCCATAAAGTAAACATTTTCTCTTTAATTCATAGTTTCTTTCCTAGCTTCCAGGACCTAATTGTTTTCCTAGGGAAACTTTTTTAAAATTTAAACCCTTTTTTTCTTTTCTAAAAACTGATGTTTCGGGGTAACTTTCCGTTTTAGACTAAATGAGTTGTTAAAATTAATGTCGCCATTTTTTTTAATACCTTCCACTCCGTAATGTCTCAAACGTGACTTGATTCTCCGAAGCGTTTTTATCCTTTTAGCTTTTATTTCGTTTTAGAGTACTATTAAAAAAACAACATATATTTTATGTCTTTTGCAATCACCGAATAATTTATAAGAGGACAAAAAAACGGCTAAACATTGTTAAAAAATTATTGTATTTTTATTTCCTCTACTTTTTATGACCGAGAAATCAGGTGGCAGGAGACGATATGAGGCGCTCCGGGTACGAAGGGCGAACTCAACTGTAGTTTCGAGATATTCGCATTTTAAAGTTTTATGTTACGGGCGAACTCAACAGAAAAGTCATGCCCTGGAATGGGAAAAGGAGTTTGTGGACTAGGATGTGGAGTTCGCCCTTCGTAACCGCTCGGATATCGCAGAGCTTTGCCGCATATCGGTTTTACGTTTTTAAAGGGGAAAAAAGGGTGAACTTAACATAAAATTTATGGGTGTATTCACCAAGAGGTCTAGAATCTGGAAATGAAAAAAAAAAATTCGTCCGATGTTGAGTTCGCCCTTCGTACCCGGAGCGCCTCAATTTCTCATTGGAATCAATGCATCACCTATTGGCTAAATCGTGAACTACGCGTTTTCTGTTGGTAATAGGGTTAAACTACCAACGAATTCGATTCTCCCCCAAAACCTTCCAATGAGAAATTATTCCGTATTTGGCTTTCTGAAAACCTAGGAGAATGAGATAGCCGGTGTTAGAACTAACTAGACGATATATTTTTAAAGAAAACTGCTTGGAAATGTATTCATTCTTACAGCCTAGAGAAGATCTGCTGAAAAAAATAATACGGATTAATTGAGGCACTCCGGGTACGAAGGGCGAACTCAACAAAACGTAGTTTCGAGATATTCGCATTTTAAAGTTTTATGTTACGGGCGAACTCAACAGAAAAGTCATGCCCTGGAATGGGAAAAGGAGTGGGGGTTGTGGACTAGGATGTGGAGTTCGCCCTTCGTATTCGCTCGGATATCGCAGTTTTGCCGCATATCGGTTTTTACGTATTTAAAGGGGAAAAAAGGGCGAACTCAACATAAAAATTATATGGGTGTATTCACCAAGAGGTCTAGAATCTGAAATGAAAAAAAATTTTGTCCGATGTTGAGTTCGCCCTTCGTACCCGGAGCACCTCATATGAACCCCTTTTCCGGCATTTGATGGCTTTTAACGGATTCAATTTAGAAAAGAAACCAAAGAAGAAAAGAACTATTTGGTTTTCTCACTTAATGATAAAAGAGCGTGCGAATCCTCCGAAGACTTCTAATGTCCTCTATCAATGAAATGAGCTTCCAGGATTCCAATTCCTAGAAACGTTTCAAATGAAGGAGAAAATCGATTTCAATCCATGGTTTTGAATAAACATATATTTTCGAATTAAAATAGGAAAAACATTGCAAATATGTACAGTTCGATTGATGAATAAATTGTTTGCTCTCGTCAGCTAAATCTTTTTAATCCTTCTCTTTTTTTGTTCCTCAAAAATGTTTATATAATAGAAAAACATTTAGCGATGAAAAGAATACAAAAAATTTATTTAAAGCAGAGCCTTTTGAAAAGGAAATTTGATAAACAAGAAGGCATAATTAGATCAGCATGAAGGGAGAAATTATATCTTTTATTTATTTTTTCCTCTTCAATATCCATCGTTATTTATAATAACGGCTTTATTATTTAAAAGGAGCACTTTTGTTTGCTTTTTAAAATTGTTTATAATTAAAATTTCTCTTTTGAATCATTTTATGAGGAGTGTTTC
Organism: Orius insidiosus; assembly: GCA_014119065.1. Classification (NCBI taxonomy): domain Eukaryota; kingdom Metazoa; phylum Arthropoda; class Insecta; order Hemiptera; family Anthocoridae; genus Orius; species Orius insidiosus. Next base: position 29,883 of record JACGAQ010000560.1, on the reverse strand, counting down.
AAAAAAAAAAAAAAAAAAAAAAAAAACAGTTTAAAATACTGGTTTGAAGAGCTTCCAACGAATACTTCCTTAAAGAGAAGTATCTATATAGGAGGGGGAAGTATAACGGATGGGACGTAAAACGTAGGGGGAAGTATAACGGAGGGGGAAGTATATGGGAGGGGAAGTATAACGGAGGGGGAAGTATAAGTGAGGGGAAGTATGTGGGAGGGGGAAGTTTAAGTGAGGGGTAGTATAACAGAGGTGAAGTATAACGGAGGGGGAAGTATAAGGGAATGAAAGTATAACGGAAGGGGATGTAGTAGGGAGGGAAAGTATAAAGGAGAATTTTCCAAGTTTGTTTTTTCGAAAAATTTTCCGGTTTTTTTTTTTGAAAAATTTACCAAGTTCTTTTTTCGAAAATTTTTTTAAGTGTCAAGGTAGAAATAATGGGCTCTTTGGCCTAGGGATGTGCCTCTCGTAAAGGGTAGAAGTACGAAATTTCTCCCTACTGAAAAAAATTAATAATTAAAAAGTCGCAATTTTTTTACACCAAAAATTCTTAACAATATAAGGAGTAATTGGTGAAAATTTGGTGAAAATCGGATTTACGGTTCGGCCGCAGCGAATTTTTTAAAATTTCAAACAGACATATCTCAGCATTTTTTCGAAATTCAAAAATCGCCCTAGTTACATTCTTCTTCGCCGGCTAAAAAATTTTGGGTGAAAATTTGGTGAAAATCGGAAAACTGTGGCCGTAAAGTGTTCCGGAAAAAAATGCTACGGACGGCCGGCCGGCCGGCACCACAGAAAAAGTTGAGATCGATAAAGATCAATATTCGATTTTACCCTCCGGGGTCTGGAAGACCCTTCCCCAAAAACCCGACGTCGAGGGTATCGCAATAACTTCTTTAAGTTAAAAATTAATTTATTTTCAAACCAAGTTTTATGGTTTTTTACAAAAGTTAATGCGTTAATAGCTAACTGGGAAGGACATTGTAATTCCGAGTAATGAATAGGTAGGCCTGTAGGACCGAGAGGAAAAGGAGGCGTTAGATAATGGAGACCGTAGATTTACTAATTTACGAAAAGTTAAACACTATTTTACCCCTTTTGTATGCCACCTGGAATATCTTAGAACGTTAGAATAATAATTTCTCTGCTTAACCGACTCAAAACTGTTAAGTGAATGAAATGGCCTTTTAGCCAGATGAAAAATAGGTGCGAGAACAACGTAAATATGAAGTCTAAATCGTCATTACAAGGAAATATATAGCCTAAGCCATTTATTTTACTTTAAAATTTCAAAATATTGCTTAAAATTGCACATTTTTGACAAAATCTTTGAGTCAAAACTTTTTTTCTGGGCTGGAAAAAATTCGAATGGGCCTAGAACTTACCCATTTATCTTAAAAAAAGTGAAAAAAAAGTCTGTCTTTTCCCCTTTTGTTAATTATACAAATGGCTCGGGTAATTGGCCGATTCAAAGCTTGAGAGAAGCTTCCTTCTAGTCCAATTACACTTTTAAAAGGATTCCCTGTTTTATAAACAGTGAAAAACACAAGGAAACCTTCATATTTCATTTATTTCTATTTTTGAAAATTTTTAATCTTCTTATTTCCCGTTATTAACAATCAAAATTTTCAAAAATTAAGCCGCTTTATTATAAATTAAAATTAAAACTCAATCGGTTTGAGTGTTTTTCACTTCAGCCGATTCATTAAAACTCTCAAGCTCGTTTCGCTTTTAACTAATTAATTGGCCGATCTGTTTGAAATAACAAACGCTTTAGTAATTGAGAACGTTTTATTTTTCATGATTTTTAGCTTTCCGCAAAAAAGAAGTTGATATCCTCTGTAGACGATTTTTTATATAGGTTTTGAAGAATTGTGGTAACCTAAACGCTTGAGCCGAAGAAACGGGGCTTATAGGCCAAAATCGTTGATTAGAAAAAAAAAAGTACTGGTTTGAAGAGCTTCCAACGAAAACATCCTTAACGAGAAGTAACAATATAGGAGGGGAAAGTATAACGGAGGGAACGTACAACGGAGGGCGAAGTATATGGGAGGGGGGAGCAGGAGGGAGGGGAAGTATAACGGAGGGGGAAGTTTTTTTTTTCGAAAAATTTTCCGAGTTTTCATTTTTCGGTGTTTTTCCTGTCTTTTGTCTAAAAACACCACTTTTTCGGTGTTTTCTCCTGTCTTTTGTCTAAAAACACCCATTTTTCGGTGTTTTTCCTGTCTTTTGACTAAACACCCATTTTTCGGTGTTTTTCCTGTCTTTTGTCTAAAAACACCACTTTTTCGGTGTTTTCTCCTGTCTTTTGTCTAAAAACACCACTTTTTCGGTTTTTTTCTCCTGTCTTTGTCTAAAAACACCCATTTTTTCGGTGTTTTTCCTGTCTTTTGTCTAAAAACACCACTTTTTCGGTGTTTTCTCCTGTCTTTTGTCTAAAAACACCACTTTTTCGGTGTTTTCTCCTGTCTTTTGTCTAAAAACACCACTTTTTCGGTGTTTTCTCCTGTCTTTTGTCTAAAAACACCACTTTTTCGGTGTTTTCTCCTGTCTTTGTCTAAAACACCCTTTTTCGGTGTTTTTCCTGTCTTTTGTCTAAAAACACCACTTTTTCGGTGTTTTTCTTGTCTTTTGTCTAAAAACACCACTTTTTCGGTGTTTTTCCTGTCTTTTGTCTAAAACACCACTTTTTCGGTGTTTTTCCTGTCTTTTGTCTAAAAACACCACTTTTTCGGTGTTTTCTCCTGTCTTTTGACTAAACACCCATTTTTCGGTGTTTTTCTTGTCTTTTGTCCAAAAACACCACTTTTTCGGTGTTTTTCCTGTCTTTGGTCTAAAAACACCACTTTTTCGGTGTTTTCTCCTGTCTTTTGTCTAAAAACACCACTTTTTCGGTGTTTTTCCTGTCTTTTGTCTAAAAACACCACTTTTTCGGTGTTTTTCCTGTCTTTTGTCTAAAACACCACTTTTTCGGTGTTTTTCCTGTCTTTTGTCTAAAACACCACTTTTTCGGTGTTTTTCCTGTCTTTTGTCTAAAAACACCACTTTTTCGGTGTTTTCTCCTGTCTTTTGACTAAACACCCATTTTTCGGTGTTTTTCCTGTCTTTTGTCTAAAAACACCACTTTTTCGGTGTTTTATCCTGTCTTTTGTCTAAAAACACCCCTTTTTCGGTGTTTTTCCAGTCTTTTTGTCTAAAAACACCACTTTTCGGTGTTTTCTCCTGTCTTTTGTCTAAAAACAACCCCTTTTTCGGTGTTTTTCCTGTCTTTGTCTAAAACACCACTTTTCGGTGTTTTCTCCTGTCTTTTGACTAAACACCCATTTTTCGGGATGGTTAGGGATGGTTAGGGATGGTGAAATTCGGTGAAAATCGGACACACGGGTCAGCCGCAGCGAATTTTTTAAAATTTCAAACAGAGATATCTCCGCCATTTTTTCGAAATTCAAAAATCGCTCTCGTTAAATTCTCGTTCTCCGACTAAGGAAAATTTTGTGTAAATTTGGTGAAAATTGGTTAAAAACTGTGGCCGTAAAGTGTTCCGGAAAAATGCTACGGCCGGCCGGCACCACATACAAAGTTGAGATCGGTAAAGATCAATATTCGATTTGATACTTCCTCAAAAACCCGACGTGGAGGGTATCACAATAACTCTTTAAGGAAGTTAAAAACCCAGTAAAGCCGCCGTAAAAACTGGCGAAGGATGGCTGGCGCCACATACAACCTCAAAATCGGTTAAGCACAATCGGTTTTACTCATAACATTATTTAGCCTAGAAATCCCGCTGTAATTTTTTTAAAAATCGTAAACAATTTGGGGAAAATTCTAGCTTTTTTTTGTCACAGCGAGCTTGAAGAGGACTTTTTGTTTATTACACAAAGGATGTGTCAGGGAGCAGGTAGTTGATATCTTTGGCATTCAAAGTTGAAATTACACTAACAAGGTGTACAAAGAATAAACAGAAACCGTCCAATTATAACAGTATTTATGCCAACTTTACGCTATTTTCGAAGGACGTTAATTCTAAAAAAGAGGAAAACTGGACCAATTAGCAATACTAATTAGAAGAGTTAGAAAATCGTAAGTTATCAGAAAAAAATTTTTCCTCCCCTCCCAAAAAAATTGATTTGAAAAGGGGTTAAAGTTAAGGTATTGCGTCAAGTATCGCAATTATTCCGACCTGTCATTTGACTTCCAAAATAACCGCCCGGAAAACTTTTCCTTCACCTTCTCTTTTGTAAAGAGACTCATTTAAGGATCTTTTCATCACTTCCCCTCTTTATAAACGACCTCAAAATTCGAGTATAAAACCAAGTCGAAACTTTAAAGACTCTTCATTAAATTGAGAGGTGGTGAAACTTTTTAAATCGAAGAGAATTCAATTTTTTAACCTTCGTCTTTTTTTGTTCGCAGGTATTTCTGTTTGAAAAACGTTTCTGTCAAGGTGGTACCGCTTGCTGTCGAAAGGGGAAAAGATGCGACTCTTATGTGCAATTATGACCTCGAAGGTGCACCTCTTTATTCGATGAAATGGTACAGAGGAGTCTGGGAGTTTTATAGATTTTCACCGAACGACAACCCTCCAACGAAAATTTTTCCTTACGACGGAATTCATGTTGACGTAAGTTTTTTAAATATATTCGGGGAGTGTCTCCATAACACGAAGATTGCCATTGCCATCGCCATTGCCGTTGCCGTTGCCATTGCCGTTGCCATTGCCGTTGTCGTTGTCGTTGTCATTGTCATTGTCATTGTCATTATCATTGACATTGTCATTGTCATTGTCATTGTCATTGTCATTGTCATTGTCATTGCCAGTGCTAGTGCCAGTGCCATTGCAATTGCCGTTGCCATTGACATTGCAGTTGCCGTTGCATTTGCATTTGCAATTGCCATTGCCATTGACATTGCCGTTGCCGTTGTCATTGTCATTGTCATTGTCATTGTCATTGCCAGTGCAAGTGCCAGTGCCATTGCAATTGCCGTTGCCATTGACATTGCCGTTGCATTGCAATTGCCATTGCCATTGACATTGCCATTGCCGTTGTCATTGTCATTGTCATTGCCAGTGCTAGTGCCAGTGCCATTGCAATTGCCGTTGCCATTGACATTGCCGTTGCTTTGCGATTGCCATTGCCATTGGCATTGCAATTGCCGTTGCCGTTGCCGTTGTCATTGTCATTGTCATTGACATTGCCATTGTCATTGTCATTGCCAGTGCTAGTGCCAGTGCCATTGCAATTGCCGTTGCCATTGACATTGCCGTTGCATTTGCAATTGCAATTGCCATTGACATTGCCATTGCCGTTGTCGTTGTCATTGTCATTGTCATTGTCATTGCCAGTGCTAGTGCCAGTGCCAGTGCCAGTGCCATTGCAATTGCCGTTGCCGTTGCCGTTGTCGTTGTCGTTGTCGTTGTCATTGTCATTGTCATTGTCATTGCCATTGCCATTGCCATTGCCATTGCCATTGCCATTGCCATTGCCATTGCCATTGCCATTGCCATTGTCATTGCCAGTGCCATTGCAATTGCCGTTGCCATTGACATTGCAGTTGCCGTTGCCGTGTCATTGTCATTGTCATTGCCATTGTCATTGTCATTGCCAGTGCTTGCCAGTGCCATTGCCGTTGTCATTGTCATTGTCATTGTCATTGCCGTTGCATTTGCATTGCCATTGCCGTTGTCGTTGTCATTGCCGTTGTTGCCGTTGCCATAGCCGTTGCCATTGCCATTGCCGTTGCATTTGCATTGTCATTGACATTGCCGTTGCCATTTCCGTTGCATTTGCAATTCTCATTGACATTGCCTTCGCATTTGCCATTGCCATTGCCGTTGCATTTGCAATTGTCATTGACATTGCCGTTGCCGTTGCCATTGCCATTGCCGTTGCATTTGCAATTGTCATTGACATTGCCGTTGCCATTGAAGTTGCCGTTGCCGTTGCATTTGCCATTGCCATTGCCGTTGCGTTTGCAATTGCCATTGCCATTGACATTGCCGTTGCCGTTGCATTGTCATTGCCATTGCCGTTGCCATTGCAATTGCCGTTGCCATTGACATTGCCGTTGCATTGCGTTGCCATTGCCATTGCCATTGACATTGCCGTTGCGTGCATTGCATTGCCATTGTCATTTCATTGCCGTTGTGCGTTGTCATTGCCATTGACATTGCCGTTGCGTGCCATTGCCATTGCCATTGCATTGCATTGCCTTGCCATTGCCATTGCCGTTGCCGTTGCCATTGCCATTGTTGCATTTGCAATTGTCATTGACATTGCCGTTGCCATTGACGTTGCCGTTGCCGTTGCATTTGCAATTGTCATTGACATTGCCGTTGCATTTGCCATTGCCATTGCCGTTGCGTTTGCAATTGTCATTGACATTGCCGTTGCGTTTGCCATTGCCATTGCCATTTCCGTTGCCATTGCCATTGACGTGCGTTGCCGTTGCATTGCCATTGCCGTTGCCGTTGCCGTTTCCATTGCCATTGCCGTTGCCGTTGCCGTTCCATTGCCATTGCCGTTTCCATTTCCATTGCCATTGCCGTTGCCGTTTCCATTTCCGTTGCCATGCCATTGACATTGCCATTGCCATTGCCATTGACATTGCCATTGACGTTGCATTGCCATTGCCATTGCCATTGCATTTGCAATTATCATTGCCAGTGCTATTTCGAAATAGAAATAATTGCTGAAAAACAAAATTCTTTTATACTGTCCTAGAATTATATTTGAAAAGCTAATACATGATCTCAATGCCTAGTCAATATGGCGAATGCCCCCTTTTCTCTTCATCCCTTCGTACCAGCCTGAATTTCGTCGCGTTAGTTCTAACACCGGCTATCTCATTTTTTATCAATTTTGAGTTGGGCATTGTTTCTGATGGTAAATTTTGTGTGAATCGAATTCCGTTGGTAGTTTAACCCTATTACCAACAGAAAACGCGTAGTTCACTATTTAGCCAACAGGTGAAAAATTGATTCCAATGAGAAATTAATCAGTATTTTCACCCTCCTGAAAACATTTGAAAAATGAGATGGCGGATAGAAATAACGCGACGAATTTTGTTTAAAATAATTTTTCCTCAGAACCAGTTATAATTTTTATTTAATAAAACATGTTTACGTCAAAGAAAAAAAAAAGTTAATTTACTTGAATTTCAAAGGTTACCTAATTACGGCGTTCATATAATTTATTTCAAAGTACTTTACCTTGTAGGACATCAACTTCTGAATCATGTGAATATTTTAGCAGAATGATAACGAAAACCCTGAAAAACGTTTATATTGTTTAATTTAAAAAAGGATTGATTTTTGTCTTTAACAAAAAGTGTAAGGGCGTAAAAAAGGGAGAAAATGAAAATAACAACTTTGTTTATTCGATTTTCAAAGAAAATAAACAGATAAATTGTTCCCGAACCCATCCTAGTGTCATCCAGAACGGTTTTCGGACAGCTATAAGAGGGGAGGTCGAGTTTTAACCGAGTTTTCCCGGTCGGTTAAAAATCGCCTTTTCGGGAGGATGAATATGTAAAAATTTTAAAAACCTTTTGTTGGAAAAGGCGGGGTTGTCCCGGGCTGTCTCTTGTTTAGGACTTGTATAAATCAGGCGAGTCCTGGGATATATGGCTTTCTTACTGCTTTTGTCTTTTCCCTCTCTCTCTTCCCTAAGTTTCCACCCAAAGCCCGGTCTAACCAAGGGAACCTCTTTTTCGCGGTTATTTATCGTCTACTTTCCACCCTCCACTTTTGTCATTAAACACTCCCTTTTTTTTTCTTCCCACAATTTCTTCTGACCACTTAAATAAGTGCCGGAATAAAATTGAGTGATTTTATTCAAATCGCTTTTTTCCTCGTGGTTTCTCCCTCGAATTTCAAACATTCGAGAGAGAAAAAATATCGATGAAAATACGTATTGAATAGCAAACGTAGGCTGTAAATCTGAGGCCTCAAAGATTACTTAGATCGGTAAAAACCAAGGCGTGTATGTTTTATAAACCTTCTTCCCATAACTAGGAACCGTTTTCGTCTTTATTTTACCGCCTCGTTTATGATAAAGGTCGCCCAAGGTGCCTTTATTGCTTCAGGCACAGTTATTATATATTTTACGGGAGTCTGCCGTTTTTTTACCCCCCACTTTTCTTCTATAAAAAAATTAAGTTGGTAGGCATTTTCTTTTGGGGAAAAAACGTAAAATTTCAAATTGGAAGTAATAATCCGACCTCACCTATCAGCCTAAAATGTTTTGTAAAATCTAAAGAAATCCGACAATAATAGGGCCTCAACGCCGAAAAATCTGTTGGTTTTTAAAAGTTTTTTTTTTCTTTTTGATTGTTGTGAGAAACATTTAATGTTTTCAAAAAATAAAAAACTTGAAAAATTTCTTGAAAAACTTAAAAAATTTTCGAAAAAAAAAATAATAAAACTTGGAATAATTTTTTTTTTGGGGATTTGGCTTTAGAATACATGTATTTACTAAAATACAAACTTTATAGAAAAATCGCAGCAGCATTAAGTTGTATATCTATTTCCAGTTTTTTTCGGTTTATTGACGACACCCTTATATGAGCAGATTTTCAGGATTTTCTAGGGTTTTACACAAGAAAAACCCCATTTTTAATGGATTTTCAGAAGTTTTCCTCGGTTTTTGAAATGATTTAGCATTAAAAAATTGCATGATTTTTTTTTAAAATTTTTTGTACGTGAAGAAAAGCAAAACCAATAGGAAGAAGACCACCGCTATTGGTTAATGCTATCTATTTTTTTTTTCCATTTGGGTAAACAAACGGCAAAATCGAGGTAGACGGAAAAGAGATATAAATCTGGCTTCCCTTTTCAGACATTTTGACACAACCTGCTTCTCTAAAAAGAAAAAAAAACCCTCCCAGAATAAAAAAAAAATTTTTAACTAGAAATCTCATTTTGTCCATTGGAAATTGAGCCTTCGCAAAGGCGAGGCCCTCTTTATAAAGAAGACGGTCTAGATTCAAAAGCGTAGCTTAAAAAACCGGAAAGAGCCGATAACGAACTGGGGTTCAGCCTTTCACGCCGATGGGTATGAATCGCCTTTTATTCCAATTGTGTCTTTCTAAGGGTAAACATGTTTCAAGTTTCAACCCCTATCTCCCTTTTTTAAATACATTTTTTATACAATTCTGTTAAAACGTGATTTACTCCCCTCCCTTATCTGCTCCGTTTTGCATTCCTATTAAACCTAAACAAAGTTTAGATGTTTTTCAGCTACCAGAGATAGGAGCAACTTAATTTTATAAAAAGGAAACAAAAAAAATATAACTTTATTCACCTAATTTTCTTGTTTTATTTTCAAAATTTTATATTTCTTTAAAAAGTATGGACTTTTTATAATAAAATCGCTTTCGCGGTTTCCTGAATGGCAATATTTTATTATCCCGCTATCCTCTTATATTGGTGATTGGCTATTTATTCGCTTCGCTTTCAGAATACCAATGAATTTCATCGCTCCTGTAAAAAAAAACCAAATTCTTTTATGGATCTAAATTGGCAATTTATTACTTAAAATTAACAGCAGTTCGTTATTTTTAAAAAGGAAACAAAATAAAAATATCAAAAGTTGGAATTTTTCAATAAGTCGAGAAAAACACGAAAAATCGACATTTATTTGACCTGACGAAAGGTTTTGTTATATTTAGAGAGAGGTCGACTCGGATAATAATTGTCAAGGCGAAGACTCTGTTTCGAATTAGGAGTCTCACTTTAAATATGGCCAAGTTTTAATGCTCTTTCTCTCCGCCCTTAATCCTTTCCTACAGAGAACTTTCTGCCGTCCCAGTCACTAATGGATTAAAGGATAATGCGACTTGTAAAGTCACGGGTTTGATTTACAAACCGTGGATAGTTATTTCTTAATTGCCAGACATGAATTTCCATTACGACTTTCATTTTTTGGAGGAAAAAAAAATGATTCCGCAAAGAGCTATAAGATGAGCAAAAAAAAATTGAAGTTGATAAAAAGTTCCCCATCCGGATAAAGTAATGCCCTTGTCAAATGCGATTACCCAAGTTTCCTTCTCAAAAACGAGGAAGATGTTTGGAAAGAAAGGTTTAGAGTTCACTTTCTGGGAAAGAAGAGAGAGAGGGAAAAATCCGGTATACGTTTACCTATACTGAGAAAATAAAAGTTGAAAGGTTGCCTTTTCTACTAGATATTCTCAGATCGATCCTTCCAGAAATGGCTTCTTTTCTCAGATAACGTCAAACATATTTCATCCTCAGAAGCCTTAATGCTGATCAGTAATCACTTAATCCTTCCTTTATTAAATTTTAAAATTGAGTTCAATATTAATTGTTGTTTTCGGCCTTAAAATCGCTTCTTTGCAATAGAAAACGGCGTAAAATGATGTAAAAATGGCGATTTCTTTTGGCCTTAAGATTGCTTTCAAAAAATTTTTAATAAAAGTAGTCTACTAGTCTGGAGGGGGGGCCAGCCCCGACGGGAACTTCCTTAAAGATAAGGAACAATATAGAAGGGGGAAGTATAAAGGAGGGGAAGTATAACGGAAGGTGAAGGACAAAGGAGGACGAAGTATAACGGAGGGGGAAGTTTTTTTATTTTTTTCAAAAAATTTTACAAGTTTTTTTTTTTTCGAAAAATTTTACAAGTTTTTTTTCGAAAAGTTTTCGGGTCAAGGTAGAAAAAATCTAACGGGTGGAAGTATGAAATTTCTAAAATGATAATTAAAAAGTGACAATTTTTTTACTTCAAAAATTCGAAAAATGGCCTAACCCAAAATATTAAAAACCTCAAAAACTGATCGACGTTTTTTCTTCTTCTAAGCCCACATGAGAATTGAACAAGGAGAATTAAGGAAGTATAAAGGAGGGGGAAGTATAACGGAGGGGAAAGAACAAAAGAGGAGGAAGTATGACGGAGGGGGAAGTTTTTTTTATTTTTTTCCAAAAATTTTACAAGTTTTTTTTTTTTCGAAAAGTTTTCTAAGGGTCAAGGTAGAAATAATGGAATTTTTGCCCAAGGGAGGTCCCTCTCTCAACGCCGGAAGTACCTATGAAATTTCTAAAATGATAATAAAAGTGACAATTTTTTTACTTCAAAAATTCAAAAATGGCCCATTCCAAAATATTAAAAACCCCAAAAACTGATCGACGTTTTTTCTTCTTCTAAGCCCACTGAACAAGGAGAATGGAAGGAAAAAGGTTTTTTTTCGCTTCATTTCCGAAAGCCCTTTTCCTTTAACCGAATATTCCGTTTCGGATTATTTTTAGTGTTAAACAACCCATAAAACACACGCCGATAAATAGAACTTTTTGTTTTTAATTTCATTTCAGTTCTTTATCTCTCGTAAAATAAGTTATGAATTAAATAGAGTGTACGTGCCATATCAGAATCGGCTCCCCACAGCTAAACACATACAAATTTTTATAAACATTTTAGAATAAAAGTTTAAAAAGTGGTAAAATGAAGAGATTTCTGTGCAGCCTGTGAGCATCGAATTAAACTTTCTAGTTAAAACTTAACTTTTGTTGTTTCATTTCCTATTAATATTGAAAAAAGGAAGGATATATGAATTCTTTTATTTTTCAATTTAGAGAAAAAATAACTTTTTGCAACTTTCTAATAGAGACTAACTTCATAAACAAAGTTATGGCAAAATTTCCCTTTAAAATCCCTTCTTAACTAGACAATTTGTTTTTTTTTTTTTTTTTTTTAAAGGCGATAATTAAGATCTTAATTATTCTCTGGTTTAATTTACGAAGATGGGCGTAAGTTTCCGTATAAGTAGCTACGTCAATATTTTAGTTAATGCGAGTATGTTGTAGCTTGACGAAGTTTGGATCATAAGTTTAAATTGAAGTCTTAAAAGTCAAACGAGAAGACGATTACGAATATAAAAAAGGTAATTTGGTTACTTTCCAATTTTATGTTGATCAGATACATATAAAAAAAAGGACATAAAAGAAAATTATTCATATAAAAAAAGGAGTGAAAAATTCAAACGGTTTTTTAACGGTTGAAAAAATCGGGGAGGTCCTTTATTACAAATGATGCTGATTGAAGGGCGTGATGAGAGGGACGGGATTTTACTTTCGAACCTCGTGTGACTTTTACGATCGGGGCGGGCGGGGTGACGGTCGACGGTGAAGAGGGTCACCCGGGGAGTTTTGTCACCTCGTAAAATTTGTAATTCCCTTTCGCACGAAATGAGGCTTCACCTGGCTTGTTTACACATCGTTGATCACGAAATTTTTTTTAAAATGAAACCTATCTATACAAAAATAAAAATCTATAATAAAATTCTCATATCATTTTTTTTTATTTAAAAAACTGTGTTTCGTTGATTTTTGTTGAAACGAGGGGGTTCTTAAGAGTTGGACCCCACTGTTTACTAAAACGTTCGTACTGTTAAATCTCACTTCTGTCCCTGATAAAGGGCAGAACTTGTACACTTTACAAGCCCCAATGCGATCAAACATCCTTTGTAAACAACCGTTTTCCGCCTATATCTTTACCCAAACGCTCTCATCTACTTTGGCTTTTAAAACTATTTACTTAACCCATTCAGAGAAGAGAGAAAGGAAGAAATTCGCGCATTATTAGGACAAAAGGAAAGAAATCTTCCTTTTAGTCCCTGCTCTTTAATCATAAATTATATGATTGAAAGTAAAAAATTCGATAAAACGAGTTTGTATTTAAATTAATGAGTTTCTAATAAAGCTAAAAGCGAAGCGAATTTTTTCAAAACCACAGTCATTTTTTTGTAAATTGGGAGCAAATTCGAAAACATGAAAAAATTACAGTTTTTCAGTAAATGTGAAAATCGTACCAACGGTTCGGCCGCAGCGATTTTTTAAAATTTCAAACCGACATACCTACTCCGCCATTTTTTCGAAATTCAAAAATCGCCCTCGTTAATTTCTTCTTCACCGGTTAAAGAAAATTGTGTACAAAGTTGGTAAAAATCGAATGAAAACTGTGGCCGTGTTCCTGAAAAAAATGCTAAAGACGGACGGCCGGCCGGCACCACAGACAAAGTTGAGATTGGTAAAGATCTATATTCGAATTGACCCTCCGGGGTCTGGAAGACCCTTCCCCGAAAACCCTACGTGGAGGGTATCACAATAACTTCTTTAAGGAACTTAAACATTTTTAACCCAACAGTTTTCTCGCAAAATGGGAGCAAAACTACAAAGAAAAACGCCGCCTTATTAGTGATGGACCCCACGGACCTCATTTTTCAAACTTTAAACATACTGTATTTTAGGCGTTTTTATCGACCTTCTGTACAATAAACACCCACTTTACCATCTTGTCCACTCTATCAGAAAAGAAGTGCCCCCCCCCCCCCCCAAATGGCCCTATTTCGAACGTTTTGTCAGTTTTCGGTCGGTATTTCAAGGCTTAAAGACCGAAAAAAAAATATTTACCTTTCTACCTTCAATTTTACTGCTTTTTAGGACTTTTTGTTCCCTTTTAAACATGAAAATACTGCAGTAAACCTCACCCTCCCTTTTTTTAATCATACGTAATATTAAAATTTAATATAAAAACGTTTTATTCCACTGTTTTATTTGAAAGAACTAAGGCCCTTATGGGATTTTACCGTGTTGCACGATAATATTCATAAATAATTATTCCCAGAAGACTTTTTTCCCGGTTCATTACAGAAAAATTTCCACGTATACTATAAACAATAAAATGAGGCCCTCCGGGTACGAAGGGCGAACTCAACATCGGACAATTTTTTTTTCATTTTCAGATTCTAGAGCTCTTGGTGAATACACCCATATAATTTTTTTGTTGAGTTCGCCCTTTTTTCCCCTTTAAATACGTAAAAACCGATATGCGGCAAAGCTCTAACTGCGATATCCGAGCGGGTACGAAGGGCGAACTCCACATCCTAGTCCACAACCCCCACTCCTTTTCCCATTCCAGGGCATGACTTTTCTGTTGAGTTCGCCCGTAACATAAAACTTTAAAATGCGAATATCTCGAAAGTACGTTTTGTTGAGTTCGCCCTTCGTACCCGGAGCGCCTCAAATATATTAATATTTTTTTTATGTTGTAGATATCGATGTCGAATGGAACCCAAGTGGTTCTGAGGCAAGTCGGGTTTAGCCTTTCGGGGAATCTGAGTTGCGAAGTGACGACGGACGCGCCGTTTTTCTCTTCGGCGATCGTCTCCAAAGAGCTCATGGTTATTGGTAAGTTTTTTTTTATACGTGGAATATATAAGTGAGGAGGATCCCATGGGTGGAAAACTTGACATCACTTTACCGAAATTACACAGGGCTCTCAATGAATTACAGATGCCACTGGATACTCCACTTTTGTATTTTTTCAACTCCCACATGTTGTCTTTTCCGATGTTTTCTTTTGTTACCCGTCTTTTTCGAAATCGCTCATGTTTTTATTCATCTTTTTAATTCACTTTTCTTACTGAATTTTTTTTAACGAATAAAGTGAATTTTAAAAGAATTACGTGATGGAAAATCCCCTTTTAGGGGACTGTTTTGGGCTGATTCTGTGTGGTTTTGCTTTATGGTCAGAAAGGCTTTATATCAGAGTAAGTTGTATTAAAAGGGGGAAAAGCGTTTTAGAGGTGGTGAAGAGCAAAGCGGAGCTTATGAGATAAACATAGATGTTACCGTACGGATTTCTGTTTCGTGTACTCAAAAAAGTCAATTCTTTATCCCACATTTTCAGACTTAAAAAATGAGGCGCTCCGGATACGAAGGGCGAACTCGACATCGGACAAATTTTTTAACTTCCTTAAAGAAGTTATTGTGATACCCTCGACGTCAGTTTTTTTTCATTTCAGATTCTAGACCTCTTGGTGAATACACCCATATAATTTTTATGTTGAGTTCGCCATTTTTTCCCCTTTAAAAAATACGTACTTTACTAATACTTCAACGTACTTAAATATGAAAATACGTACTTTAAAAAAGTCAATTCTTTATCCCACATTTTCAGACTTAAAAAATGAGGCGCTCCGGATACGAAGGGCGAACTCGACATCGGACAAATTTTTTAACTTCCTTAAAGAAGTTATTGTGATACCCTCGACGTCAGTTTTTTTTTCATTTTCAGATTCTAGACCTCTTGGTAATACACCCATATAATTTTTATGTTGAGTTCGCCATTTTTTCCCCTTTAAATACGTAAAAACCGAAACTTTAAAATTGTCGAGTTCGCCCTTCGTATTCGGAGTGCCTCAAATAGACTTTCTCTTTCGCAACTTTTATTACTTTTTATCAGTTTTAAACTCAAGATAATCTTTAGACAATGGCCCCTAATCTTGTGAACAGGTGTTAAAGTTGAGAGTAGATCCTTTGAATATTTACCTACATTAATGGGGTATGAAGTAATTCCATGAATATGATAGGTGGGGTTCGGGAGAAATTTCGGGCCGAAGAGCATGAGAAGTTTCCGTTTCGAAGACGACCGCAATAAATTTAAAGGAGCCATGGATAATAATGGGAAGGAAAAGTTTAAATTTTCTTTTTAACCTTTCGCTTCTTTCTTTTCTATCTCAAAACGTTTTCCACGATTGAAGATTGTTTTTGTGATGATTGATCGACGTCGGGTCATAAATCATACACAAAATATTTCCTTTCAAAGGTGTCTATTGATTAAAAAAAATCATTACATGATACATTTTAGGGGATCAAAAATAGGAATCGCAAAAACTCCATAGATACTACGGGTTTCTAAGACAAAGCGTTTTTTTACTTTTTAATTTTTATTGCGTGTGTATTGCGCAAGGGGGTTGATTTTACTATCAAACAATTGAGGAGCTCCGGGTACGAAGGGCGAACTCAACATCGGACAATTTTTTTTTTCCATTTTCAAATTCTAGACCTCTTGGTGAATACACCCATATAATTTGTATGTTGATTTCGCCCTTTTCCCCCCTTTAAATACGTAAAAACCGATATCCTGTAAAATATAATCCGTTGTTTTTTGATTCCAAGTAGATTCCAGTCAGTAAAACACTTTTTTCAAGAGCATAAATATGGAAATCATAAGATCGTTAACAAGATTGATGACGTGGTACTTTTTTTTAAACGTACACGATATATCATGGGATTAAATTCAGAAAAAAAAAAATGCGAAGAATTTAAAACCTACGAAAGATAAATTATATGCGTCAAATCTGTCGCTGTTTGTTCTGTTGAAGGATTCATGAGTTCGGTCTCGTTCGAAGGCGAAGGAAACCTGTTTTTATATGCCATTAGCCGCCTCGGTCTTCACCCTTTACCGTATAATATCCGCTTTTTTCCCGATAAAGATATCTACCTATGGATAATAACGTTATAATATCACAATTTAGACATCAATTCTTATTGGGAAACATTTTGGCAAAACGTTGGGGGGTCGATCCGACATCTTCTTGTCAAAGGGAGGGGGCAGATATGACGTAAGTGGCCTTGAACTGCTGAAGATCATTCAAAGAGCCACCAACTTAAACGTCCTCTTTTCTATCCTAGATCTTCCGATAGTCAACAAGAAAGGTTCATATTCCTTATTTCGCTTTTTTCTTAATTTTCTTCTTTTAAATTAATTAGAGTTTCTAGAATATAAATGAATCACGAGAGATGATGAGAAAGCTAAACGTTTAATGTTCCCTTATCTGATAAGCCCGTATTTCTTCATCTCCCTTCTCGTCGTATAGCTTAAATTACTTTTCTGATTAAAAGAGTCTAAAATAATCAAGTGGATGTCTTTAAACGAATTTTTTTTTGTAAGGAATTAAACTATTATTCTATGGTTAAAGTTATGGCATCTTAGGAAAATTTCCTAGGGGACTAATGCTTCGAGTTTATTATGGTAATAAATACGACAAATGCCTTAGTTCGGAGTGAATATTAATGTTGAGTTTCTGAAACAGAGAATAAATTCTTTTTAAAGTTTTATCAATGACGTGTCTACAAAAAATATGTGAAAAAAATAATTTCAACTTCCTAGAATTGAGGCGATCCGGGTACGAAGGGCGAACTCAACATCGGAAATTTTTTTTTTTTTTTTCATTTTCAGATTCTAGACCTTTTGATGAATACACCCAAATAATTAGGTAGATTTCTTTTCTTCAAAAATCTACCTATTGTAATGTACCAAGTAGTCGCAGATTCAAAAAATTTCTATACGTTTTTTCGTTTCATACCTCCTGGACCCCAAAACCATCCTCAGTTGAAAAGTTTATATATATATATATTAGCACGATAACTGGAGCAATTTTAATGTGAGGGTGACGATATCCGGTATTTAGAGCTTTTATCTCAATAGCTCGGACGAGTTCGTTAATGGCTGAAATCGGACCAGCGATTCACCTACTTTACTTAGGGCTTAAAAGACAAATTGGCATTTTCTATTGAAATCCTAGTCCTTTTGCAAAAAAAAAAACTTTAAGACCTCTGCGAGGGCGTGTAAAAATTAATTAAAGCAGGTTTGGACGAGCCAGGCGCAAAATACTAGCTAAACTTTAAAAAAAATTTGAATTTATACCGGTGTTCGCGCCAATTAAAGGGTTAGCCAATAGATGGCATTAAATGTTCAATTACATATTTGAAAAAAGTTAATCTTAGGGTCTAAGAAAAGGACCAAAGTCCATAAGCAGATAGCTTCCATTTTAATTTTTATATTCAGTCGCGTCGAATCGTTCGAACAGTATAGATCGTTTGTTTCGTGTCGCTTCGAATCGTCCGACCAAGAGAGATCGTTTCTCAAAATTGTTAAGTCGTTTTGCAAGTTGTCTAAATCGGAAACAAGTTCGTTTTTGTTTTCTCCTCATTTCACAATCGGTGAAAATTCGGCATATCGGCCCCTTCAATTTGGATAGCTTCAAAAGGGCAATTCGGCCCATCACCAGCAAATTACGTCGGTTTCCTTCCCATTCCTCTTTTCCTTCATTCCCCCGACAGGTGAGCGAGTTGGAGGCCGAAGCTGTATCAGTAAGTAGAAATTTTCATTCCTTTTTGACTCAATTGCGAACCCCGTTAATAAAAAAAAATACAGTCCACTTTCGAGAATCACCAACCGGGAATTATTAAATATTTTATTAATAAAATTATCAGATGTTTTTCTAGGGGCTCAGTGGCGCAATTTTTCTTATATCATCATTTTTATAACATAATTATATTTTGTGTTTATACATATTAATTTTAATCATGAAAAGAAATCTACCTTTTAGTCCCTGCTACCGCAGGGTCATTATTTTTATATTGAGTTTGCCCTTTTTTCCCCCTTTAAAATACGTAAAAACCGATATGCGGCAAAGCTCTGCGATGTCCGAGCGGGTACGAAGGGCGAACTCCACATCCTAGTCCACAACCCCCACTCCTTTTCCCATTCCAGGGCATGACTTTTCTGTTGAGTTCGCCCGTAACATAAAACTTTAAAATGCGAATATCACGAAACTACGTTTTGTTGAGTTCGCCCTTCGTACCCAAAGCGCCTCAATTTCGCTCTCAAATTGTGTTTTCAGCCTGAATTTCGTGGATTCTACTAATTCGTATAGATAACTCCATTATTGTTTGATTTTTTTCCGCTTTTTGGGTGGGATAAAACCTTTTTTACAGGATTTACGGCGTTTTCTAGTTTTTTTTTATCAAAACAATTTTTCGCAGTCCACCTTACTAATTAAATTCTTTGTAACCTGAAAATCGATTTTTTTTTTGTTTATTAAATAGAGCAACACGGGACCAATTAGGAAGAAGTGAGGCGAACAGAATGAAGCTAACCATCCCTCAGGCGGAAAGCCCTTCCATTCCGCCCTTTTACCCTTGTTCGAGTTTGGGACATGACCTACCCCCCCGCCGCAATTCGCAGCTCACGTTTTTGGACTGTGGAACTCCCAGGACGGAACTTAGCCACACCTCAGAGGAAATCCGATGCTGTGATGAAAATTTGTTTTTAACCCGAAATCTGAACAAAATGGTGTTTTGATGGATTTTAAGGATCATTTTTAAAAAGGGCTAAAAATTTCCAAGTTTCAATTTTTTCCTAAGCTTGAGAGATTTCATGTAGTTGAAAACAACGTATTTGTCGCGTCTTGATAAACTAAAACGATGAATTTAAGAGATCTGCGGAAATTATAGAGACGAAGATGGCCGTGGTAGAGAAGGGGGTGAGAGTGAAAAAGTTCGGCGGCGAAAAGGCATGTTTTTTCCGGATCGTCGGAGAGGGGGAATGTTTTCCCAAGGGGTGCTATTTTCCCTAACCCCATCTCTCGAAAAACCCCTCGACAAGCGGAGCCCATTCCTCTTCAACGCCACGGAAGAGCAAAGGTCCCCGGCAAAAGAGGGGACGAAAACCCACCTCCCTCTCGTGGGAGGGCCAAAGGGTTGACACTGAGTGAGAAATCAACTAAACATGGATTCCCTTTCAAAAAGTATACAAAATTTTCAAGTGTTGAAGCAACTTGAGTTTCCACATTTCTTTTCCATATCTACTTTTATAAATTTATAACGTTAAAAATTGATTGCCACTTTTTTTTCTTTAAGGGCCCTTCATACCTCCTAATACGCGTTTTTTCTTTGAAACACCTAGTTTTCGGGAAAACTGTTGGTTTCTCAAAGTTTTTCCTTTTGATTGTGCTGCGGTTTAGGAGAAACAATCGGAACGAAGCAAACAGTAATTTTTTAACTTTTTGAATTTGCTCCCAATTTTCGAAAAATTGAATATGATTACGAAAAAACTTTATTACCTTCTACCTTTATTAAACACTCATACATATAAATACAAACTGCTTTTTTTAAAAATACACCTAAATTAAAAAAAAATTTCTTTCATTTTAATGAGAAAAAAACAAGAAAAGTGAAGAAGCTAGGAGGTGTTATTCGCGTGGTATGTTACATCGTGTCTGTTCAGAATAAGGAGGGATTTGGGTTTCCATGTAATTTGTTGTCCCCGGCAACTTTACCCTCTTCTAGAACACTCCAACTTGCGATTTGAATGAAAGAAAAAGAACTTTTTTTTTATTTCAACAGTTTT
Organism: Orius insidiosus; assembly: GCA_014119065.1. Classification (NCBI taxonomy): domain Eukaryota; kingdom Metazoa; phylum Arthropoda; class Insecta; order Hemiptera; family Anthocoridae; genus Orius; species Orius insidiosus. Next base: position 9,901 of record JACGAQ010000560.1, on the reverse strand, counting down.
TCTGCTCACTTTTTTTTATTTTTATGTAAACTGAAATCCACAAATAACCCCTTTCATCGATCGATCAAATTCCAATTATTGAGACCAGCCGGAAATGCTTTTGATCAGAAACTCCAACTTTGATCCTTTGTCCTTAAGACGCAATTACTTCATATGCTTGTGACTTTTTTAAATAATTGAATAAAAGAAAAACAAAGTGCTTGAAGAAAGAAGCAAAACGGCCATTTCGATCTATGAAAGGGGGACGGGGGTTTAGAAAAGGAATGTTTTAAAAACAAAAGGCTTTTGTTTCAAAAATAATAGACCCGCCTGAGTTATTCTGTGTCGTGGAACTGTTTCTTCCCTTAATTCGGTTCTCTTTTCCCGTTATTTATTCTTACCCTCAAGCTAAAGACTGTAATGACCCGGATTTTTATATTTTAAAAAAGGTTGCTGATTCTTACGATTTTTCCTCAGGCATTAAAAAGTCTTTGTTTTATTCGGAAAAAACATACACATTTTCCCCCAAAGAATAGAAGAAAATGAAATTATAAAAGGGGGTACCTTCATTTTTGAACAAAATATGTCTTTTCAAGTTGGTATAGCGAAGTGGGTGTAACAATAGAGTGTAAATGAACGAAAAACTTTGAATGGAAAGCGACGGACCGATCTTAACAACGGAGGGTGGGCTTTGGGAGGTTGAAAGTAGAAGGAGGGTTTTAGGGACGAGATGTCAGAATTAGATTTTATCTCAGATCTAATATCGCCGTCCCTTTGATTCGATTCGTCGGAAAGGTCGTAGGGAGCCCTTTAAAAAGGAGAATCTCTTTGGGAAAAACGTCCGTCCCGTGTGATCTTTACGAAAATCAATGCGTTGTAAGCAGACTCCCCGAAATCCACTTGGAGTCAGGTTTTTTTTTAATTCCATCAAGTGAAGTATACACAAACTAAAATTCAGTCTATCCCGTGATGAAAACCCTGATTACATTACCAAGTAAAAAGCTTCCAATTTATACTTTTAAAAGCCAATACCGTCTAGTTTTCCTCATTCTCGTCAAATTAATCAGAAAATCGTTGAGAATTTTAATTAAACATACCTGTCAATTAAGCTCCTTTCGTTTTTTAATTAAATTGTTAACCAAACAATTGATATTGCTTCAGATAATATATTTACGGACCCGATTGGATTATTCGTTCTCAAGAAGATACGCGGAACTAAACGAAGCTAAAATGGGAAATTTTAATGTTTTTAAATTTTTCTCCCATTTTACAAAAAATTGGCTGTGGCTAAGAAAAAGTTTCTTTGCTTTAAGCTTTATTAAACACATATAAATTTAAGTACAAACTCGATTTTTTTTATTTTAATCATAAGTATGAGGCGCTCCGGGTACGAAGGGCGAACTCGACATCGGACAATTTTTTTAACTTCCTTAAAGAAGTTATTGTGATACATTCGACGTCGGGTTTTTGGGGAAGGGTCTTCCAGTTTTTTTTCATTTTCAGATTCTAGACGAAAAATTATACCAAGAGGGTGAATACACCCATATAATTTTTATGTTGAGTTCGCCATTTTTTTCCCTTTAAAACGTAAAAACCGAAACTTTAAAATGCGAATATCTCGTAACTACGTTTTGTTGAGTTCGCCCTTCGTACCGGGAGCGCCTCATATTATGATTAAAAAATTGATTTTTTTTCTAATCTCCTCCATTTTTCTGATTTTTAGAGAAAAAACATCGTATTTAAGATCTTCTTAAATACAAAAAGATTTATCTTAAATGTATTCTAAAGCCAATCTAAAAAGAAAAAATTTAAAAATCAATATTTTCTGGCGAAATAGGAGCGAAACTTAAAAGAAAAAACGCTTTTAAACAATTAATTAATAATAGAGGAAGAAATGACAGTGATAACGGGTATCTCATGGCGCGTTTCGGCTTAAAAAGCCTCGTCAGGTGAGCTATTCCCTCTATCACATTTCTATCTTTTCACTGTGAACTTATCTCCGAGAGATTTAGTGGATACTGCCGGAAACAAACCGACTCCCTAAAGCTCACCGTTCACCGCCGCCACCGTTCTCCAAGAGATAGAGCCACTCACCATTCACAGTGAAAAGATAGAAATGATTGTGATAGAGGAGGCTCACCTGACGAGGCTTTTTAAGCCGAAACGCGTCGTGAGATACCCGTTATCACAGTCATTTCTTCCTCTTTGGTTAATTGAGGCGCTCCGGGTACGAAGGGCGAACTCAACAAAACGTAGTTTCGAGATATTCGCATTTTAAAGTTTTATATTACGGGCGAACTCAACAGAAAAGTCATGCCCTGGAATGGGAAAAGGAGTGGGGGTTGTGGACTAGGATGTGGAGTTCGCCCTTCGTACCCTCTCGGATATCCTTTCGTCATCAATCTTGTTAACGATCTTATGATTTCCATATTTATGCTCTTGAAAAAAGTGTTTTACTGACTGGAATCTACTTGGAATCAAAAAACAACGGATTATATTTTACAGGATGAAGGAAACTTATTTTGCGGTTTTGTCAAAATCCCCATTGTTTGTTAAACAAAACAGAGAGAACCGTTGAAAAAAATTTTTTTAAGCAAAATCAAATTGCAATCCGCTTAAATCCCATATTTGCACAGGATTAGGCCCACGTTAATGGTAAATAAATGGTGAGTGTATTAAGACTTAATGCTAACATCCCACAATCTGATAACTGAAAACTGATTCTACGTACTCATGTGTGGAAAAAGTTTTGATTGAAAATTGAACGGTTGTTTTGAAAGTTGTTTTTTTAAATTGCGGGGTAAGTGAATTAAGTTCATTGAAGGAGAAGATTGCTCGTTTTCTAATTTAAAAGAATTTAACAACTCTAGGTTAAACTGGGTAAGCGTTTATCTCTTGAAGAGTTTTAACATTTCTGCCTGTTAAATTTCTTGTTTTATAAGTGAGAGGAGTTCGTCGAGTGGTAAACCATTCGCTCGGCTTTTCCTCATACATCTTCTCCCCTAATTACAAAAGACTTACACCCTTCTCCCCTTCTCTATCCGCTCTCCTTTTTCACCTCTCTGAACTCGATTTATTTACCTCCGCGAACATAATAAATTTCCGCTTGTTTGTCTTGTATATCGGAGGGAGCTTTGACTTTTTGTTTCACCGTTTTTTTTAGGACTCGAAAACATAAATTACGGGGGTTAGGCCGAAGAGGGGGAGCCTCGTCAGCGTTTAAGAGTTGCCAAGTTCCGGAGACAGGGGTGTGTTTGCGGTTCGACGGAATGGAGACTCGATTGGACTAAATAAAATCTCACCGCTAAATCAACATCATTTTCATTATTTTTTCCCTCAAAATTAAAAAAAAATCTTTAAAACATTTTAAACCAATAAGTGCCAGTCTAGAGATGGCCTGACGGGGTTCTGGAGGCTTTTAGAACGTTTTGGAAGATCTGGAAACGTTCTGGAAGATCTGGAAACGTTCTGGCAGATCTGGAAACTTTCTGAAAGAACTGGAAACGTTCTGGAAGAACTGAAACGTTCTGGAAGAACTGGAAACGTTCTGGAAGAACTGGAAACGTTCTGGAAGACTGGAAACGTTCTGGAAGAACTGGAAACGTTCTGGAAATCTGGAAACGTTCTGGAAGATCTGGAAACGTTCTGGAAGATCTAGAAAAGTTCTGGAAGATCTGGGAATGTTCCGGAGGCTTACTAAGTAAGGGGATAATGATAAGCTTTTCATCCCTAATATCTAGAAAAGAAAAAAAAATCTTCGCCAAACACCACAAATTTTGAAAGAGCTACAGCGTCATTTGTGTTTGTGCATCAAAAATTAAAATTCCGTTAGCAAATCGCTAATTTTCATTTAGGAAGGAAGAAATTTGGGTTCTAACTTGAAAAAAGGCCATTAGTGACGAAATCTCGTGATGCAGAATGCGAAGATGCTCGAATTTGTGATAGTTGGAATCTTCGGAAAATATAAGAGGAATTAAAAAAAATGAGTCTCTTAGGCCGATTTTAACGGAATTTAGCGCAAAAAACGCTAAAATTTGACATTTTTTAAAGTTCTCGAAATGGTAATAAAAATATTCAAATCTTCTTGAAATTTTGCGTAGATTACGAATCTGAAATAAAAAATAGGGGTTCTTATTTGAAATAAAGAAGTTAGGTTCTGTTTGGGACACCCTGTTTATCTAAACACATTTTAAACTACACCATCAAATTCTTTGATTTAAATTAGGGGGGTTTAAAATTAACTTTATTTTCATAAATCCACTTTTTAACGAATCCCAGACGTATGCCATGTGTTTCCGGACACTGTATAAATTTTTTTTTTTACGCATAAAAATGTAAAAAATCAGAAAAAAACGTCAATTCTTTGAACAGCATTTTTATAATAAGATTAACAAAATTCGATAAATCGAGTTTTTATTTAAATTTATTAGCATTATTTGAAGCTAAAAGCTAAAAAAGTATTTTCCAAACCGCAGTCAATTTTGTGTAAATTGGGAGCAAATTCAAAAACTTAAATTAACGTTTTTCAGCTTCGTTTATTTCCCATTGTTTCTCCTAGAATGGAGCACTATTAAAATTGTAAAAAAATTTAGTTTTCTCGCAAAATTTGAACAAAACATCAAAGTTTTTCTCGTCTGATTGACCGTATAATCAAGACTTTTCGACACTCTCCAAAATTCTGAATTTCATTTTCCTATCTTTTTCCATTATTGACGTTTTAAATTTTAAAAATGTTAAAAGGAACCCTTTATATCTTGTTTTAATAATTAGACTTATAAATTTTTAAATGTAAGTTTTAAGCATGACGAGGTCGACTTAGTGGTTATGCAAAGTTTGACGTGCGGGATGGTAAAATACTCATGGAAAACCAAGCGACCGTACACATATGGAGGCCTAAAATAACTGGATTAAGTAGACGGAGCGGATTGGAAGGAGCGAATATGTAATTAAAGGTAGAACATTACAGCCCTTCAAACAAAAAAATCAAAAACTAATTTTCGGTCGAAGATTTTATATAAAAAATGATTACAAAATTTTTACAGCATTCCAAGTCAATAAATTTACGGACTCATGAAAGATTAATTAGAAAGAGGGAAGTTTTGGCAAAGTGGTTAAGGGAAGAAGGTCCGATATCGGAGGCTATTAAATAGAAACAAAGGTTCGGCCAGAGCAAACAATACCCGACTGGAAGAAGTGTTAGGATGCGGGACAAAGGAGGCCGAAATTAGGGATTCGGGATTGCACTTAGGAAGGATGTAATACGATCCTCGGGTATCTCCTTTTACCGTAGCTAGCCACCCGGATAGAGGCTACAAAGTGGAATCCTTGATCATCGATCTATTCAGAACTACGCCCTTAAGTCCGATTAGGCTTCTAAGAAAACCGTCTAGGGAAATGATAAGAAAAAAATAAAATTAAATCCTTTCTCCTTCGAAAATTTCACAAAAAATCTTCCTTTTTAGAACATAATATTTTGAAATCTAGAAATGCGGTAGTCCCTCGCCAAGCTGTCTGAAAGTGAATTTAATTAATTACGTGCTAGCTAACAATTTGGACTTATTGCTGTTTATATTTACTATCTAGGTAGAATATCACTCAAATTTCCTAATATTGACCATCAAGGATCCATCTACTCGACTAATATTGAATCAAGTTTTGCAGGTAGGTCTAGAAGGGGGATGTGCTTGACTTCCGGTCACCTCCTTGTTCAAATATTTTCACAGTTGATATCCTAAGACTTTTTTCTTCAGGTTAAAAGGGAACCCGATGATAGAACGTCTAAAAATTGTTTATTTGAATATAAACAAACTTCTTGATAAACGAGCAAACTTTATGCTATCTTAACGTCTAAAATAAGATCTTTATGATCTAAAAGTTGAGCCGATTGTGATTAGATTTTCTTCTAACTGGGACGAAAGGGTTGTTCAAACTTGTCTATAAATCACTCCCCAATGAAAGGAAAAAATCACTAACTAAAAATTTGAACTAAATACGCACTTTCACTAGGATTTTGTAGTTTTTGGTATTATTTGGAACTAATTCAGATAATTTTATTTGTAATAAAGTTTTTAGTAATTCTGATACGTAGGTGTTTATACGTCAAGATTACAATAAAATATCAAAATGTCAATAGATATTTAATTTTTAAATTCATTACCGTTCGGCATAAAGATCGATATTTCTGAATAATTTGAAGTTTACTGCTGTAACCTATGATGAATTTTTAAAATCAAGATTATTCCTGGCATCGACTATTGAATAAACCAGAGAAGTTTCATCGAAATTTTTTTCTTTTCGGTAGGAGGGAGAAATTTGGCCAGTTCAGCCCTGTACTGTGTGGCCTTGTTTCCGAAAGAAAAATTCCTTTCAACAACCGCTATTTTCGCTCAAAAACGCTAAAATTTGACATTTTTCAAAGTTGTCGAAAATGATCATAAAAATAGTCAAATCTACTTGAAATTTTGCGTAGATTACGAATCTGAAATATAATATAGGGGTTCTCATTTGAAATAACGAAGTTTGGTTCATCTAAGGGAAATTTTTGGTGGATAACAACCACTGGTAAATTAATTTTTTTATCCCTTCAAATTTAAATTAAATTTGAAGTCTGGTTCTGTTTGGGACACCCTGTATATCCAAACGCATTTTAAACTACACCATCAAATTCTTTGATTTAAATTAGGGGGGGTTTACATTTATCTTTTTTTCATAAAACCACTTTTTAACGCTCTCCCAGACGTATGCATGTGTTTCCGGACACCCTAAGTAAATACATTTATTAAAAAGCAAATCAAAAAGGAATAAAAGTTTAAAAAGCAACGGTTTTTTTCGCAAAATAGGAGCAAAACTTCAAAGAAAAAAAGCGCGCCTTATTAATGTTCCTGTCGAAAGTAGAAGAAAAAAATGTTTATAAAATTATAAGAAAACCGAAAACATGGGTAACGAGTGACAATTACTAATAAGGTTAGGGCCATGATTTAAATTAACGTGTAAGCTTTATCCTTCTAATTAATACAGTGAGGAGCGAGCGTTGTCCGGCAAACCGCCCCCCGTACATCATCCCTTTTGGAGTAAGCATAATTAATTATAGAACGAATAACAAGAGGATTTGTGACAATTCGCGGTGGGTTCCTCGCATTTTGTACTGTCTTCGTAAAACAATACGACAGAAACAAAACAAAACGTATAAATAAATCGATTTCGACGGATTGTGATGTAAGCCTTAAACACGTGGGTGTCCTGCTCCAAAATCCTTCGTTTTCCCACAAAACATTTTTCAACTAATTTATAAACCGTATAAAATACTATTTATGCAAATTATTTAAGCGATTGTTCTCACACGGTTACTTTAATCAACTAAGCATGTATGAAAATATTATTGTTTCGAATTCCGCTTCGATGGTCATTCCTCTTTTACGAGTTTAAAAAAAATAATATACAAAATAAATTCGTTTGGGGAACGAAAAGCTTTTAAACTCAAATCTCCGGCTCACGATATATACAGAAGCGGGTGAATGATAAAGGGAGTTTCGAAACAGAGGCGATGTTCGAAAATATCCCAAGGCCATAGTGAAAATGTTTTTCAAAGTCTCAAAAAATCGCACTTACTTTGTTCCCTTTTAGTGAAATGCGAGAAAAAAAAATTTCTTATAAGTATTTTATCACCGAGGAAGAGCTAAATCATGAATTCTTTTGCGTGCCTTCATTTAAGTAATACACGATATTTTCTTAAAAGTTTTTAAAAGATACTCTTTAGATTAAACTTATAAACTGTTTTAGAGTAAAAACTCGGAGATCGATGTCCCATTTGGGACTCAAAAGCTGATAACACTGGAATTCCGCCCTTTATTTAATTATTTATTTATTTTATTAACTTTACAGGTCGTACCCAAATAACACCGTCACCAACAAAACAAAAAAATAAAAAAGTTAAAAAACCTCCTTTTTATCCGGTTTACGGGAGATTTTCTTGTGTTTTTAGACAAAAAGCTTCCTATTGGATTTGGAAAGATCATCGAATTCGGAGCATAATTTTGACCTGTTTTGTCGATTTTGATCTGTTTTACCAGTTTTTTGGGGTTTGCCAATTTCTTTTGAGCGAAAGAAAACTTTTTTTACCGATTTTTTAGGAGTTTTTCTTCTTATTACATAAAAGCCTCTGCTTAAATTTTTGCTTTTTTGGTCCAAAAACCTCCTCAAACAACAAATTTTGCTATTTGTTAATTACCTTTCTTAAAGAAGTTATTGTGATACCCACCACGTGGGTTTGGGGAGGGTCTTCCAGACCCCGGAGGGTCAAATCGATATTGATCTTCACCGATCTCAACTTTGTCTGTGGTGCCGGCCGGCCCGTAGCATTTTTTTCATTTTACGACCACAGATTCCAACCGATTCACCAAATTTTCACACAATCTTCCTGAATAGTTGAACAAAGAAATTATCTCTGCGATTTTTGAATTTCGAAAAAAGGCGGAGATATGCACTTTTGAATTTAAAAACTGCGCTGCGGCCGAACCATTGTTCCGATTTTCACCAAATTTTCACCAAATACTCGTTATATTTTTTAAAAATTTTTGGTGTAAAAAAGTTATCAATTTCGACATTACTTATCATTTTAGTGGGAGAAAATTCATACGTCCACCGTTACGGGAGGGACCTCACTTAGGCAAAAATCCCATTATTTCTACCTTGATACTTAAAAAAATTTTCGAAAAAAAAGCTCCAAAAAAGAAAAACTTAGAAAATTTTTCGAAAAAAAAAAAAATTCCCCTCTGTTATACTTCCCTCCGTTGTACTTCCCATCCGTTATACTTCCCCTCCCTTAAATTCCCCCATTATACTTCCCCTCCGTTATACTTCCCCTACCTTATCCTTCCCCTCTTATACTTCCCCTTCGTTATACTTCCCCTCCTATATTTGTACTGCTCTTTAAGGAAGTTTTCGTTGGAAGCTTTTCAAATAAGTACTTTTTAGTGGTGTTCATGCCTAGAGAGCACATATCTCGGTCTCCATAGCTCAGTTGGTAGAGTGTTGCGCTAGGTAACCCAAAGGTCGTAGGTTCTTCGGTTCTTTCGATCAAAAACACGAGGAAAAAGTTCAAAAACAGGAAAATATATGGTATCTAGGTACGATAGAAGTTTTCTACGTGAAATTTTAATTAGTTTCGTGTAGAAGGATCGTCTTATTTCTGCACCCCTTTTTTGAGAGTTTCCCACACTAATAACCGAAACATATTGCTTTAACTTGACTAATCAATAAACGTCGGCCTTTTAGGGATGTTGACTAATGGGAATTCAGAAGAAGATTGATTCGTTTTAAAAAAAATTAGAACAGCCTTTCCTCACCCTGAAGGATTAAGGTAGGGAGGTCTTTTTCCCGAGCGACAAATATCTCAAATGCCTTTCGCTAATTGGGACGCATACGTTTTTTTTCTCTCCCCTTGGCAAATGGATTTTCCGGAATTTAATTCTGGGCAAAAGCAGATTTATCCGTCTATCCATTTGCTCTGTCGCTCGGAATGGTGGTCGGAAGGGGGGTGGCTGATTTTTTTTTTCAACCCCAACTCTTACTGTTTTCGTCTCTCTCTCTGTTATTTTTGTTCTCACTAACGGGTCCCATTGTTACTGTTAATGTACGGCCTGAAGAGGATGTAAAGAGAATAAATGGATTAATTTTTTCGGTATGATAAAAAAATAACGCCATCCACATTATTCATGGTTTGAATAATTTCCACCAACATTTCGTAAAATCAAAATGCCACGAGGAAAAACTGTTTAAACATCGCCTTTATAAAAAAAAAGTTGATTACGGTTTAAATAGGTACCTTAAATACTCGATTTTTTTATCTCTAATTGTGTTTACGGGCAAAAAGCGTAATATTGGGTAAAAAATACTGTTTTTTTTTGGCAAAAAAAAAACGCGT